>CM057820.1:83232125-83377125 GCA_030067965.1 Latrodectus elegans | reverse complement strand
TTGAGTTCAAATAAGTACTCGATTTTCTCGAACAGACAAGGTACCTTTGTCAAACATTTTAAACGTCTTAAAGATTTGACACTAAGGAAATCCTTAATGGTAAATATTCGTGGTTAATTCTAGCTCACCTAAAAAGCTATATATTTTGATTTCCTGTTGTCTTTTGCATTATGAGTGTCTCTCTACTTTTTCAGTAATATTTGGTCAGTACACTGGGATTGAACAAGCCTTTTTACTTCTTTCCATGGTAGCAATCTGCTGAGGAAAACGCCCACCATGTCTTTCAGAGACAGCTTCAAGATTTTGAAAGAAAAAGTTTAAATGGGAGTCCAAAAAGGAAACTTTTAAGGACATGTTGCAACATATATCTTTGTATAAAGTCAGAAGATCTCTCACTATTTTATTTATCATTGGAACGAAATCCATAACGAATATTTTTGGATAAATTTCGCTCTGCAAATTTTGATGGATTCAGTAGTCTGACAAAATATTCATCGTACTATATCATCATATTTTTTTTCGGTCTTACAAATATTCATCCCTTATACTTTGTTAACTTATTTTAGGAAATTTAGTTTTCAAATACATAAAAATAGTAAATATTTTTTTCCATAAAATCCATTAAATGTAGAGGAAGCAAAAACACCTTTACGGGAACCACTAAAAGAATATTATATACATTTTTATGTCCTGGGATAAGAGATTCATGTTTAGGTCACCGTTCCTTCTATTAAGGTAACTTCCTATGACTGCTGTCCAATTCTCGCAAAAAAGAACAAAATTTTGAGTATCCAAATTACAAATCTAAAAATATAGATATTAGTTTTTAGTCATATATTCCAGTTATATTTAGATAGGGCTTATATAATACTTCCAACCAACTTTCGATTTGTTTATAAGGAATCACTATTCATGTGACCTCAGCAACTTCCACTACTGAATAAACATTACAAAAAACTACAAAGGCTTCCTTAGCGAAGTAGATCTTTCTAGTCTTTTAGAAGAGTCTTTAAAATCATTATAGATCATTTAGATAAACGCATATCTGTGCGTCTTGTTGCTAAGTTGATTTCCACCCATACGTTCTTTAAGAATCTGAACTGAGGTATTTTACTATCTACTATGTTTTGAATGATATTGCTCTAATGTTTGTTATGCAGAAGTAACAAGTAGTTAAATATTCCTTCTATTTCCTCCGAATCATGGCATAATTAAAAGTTCATAAAACTTAAAATGAATAAAAATAGTACAAAATCACAGCAGAATTAAAAATTATAGCCCCCCCCAGACGTGTTCCCAGGCTTACTACTATTTCAATCTGTCCTTAATTTGCATGAATCAATGAAAACTAAATATGACATCTACAAAAAAAAAAAAAAAGAAAAAAACCTATGTTTGATTAAAAAAAATCTTATCATATATTTGGATTCAGTATGTAAAATTACATTTGAATCATTATTTAGTTTTTTCTTGTGAAAAGCTATGTTGACTAATGTAATGATGCAATGCAAGAAGTTAAGAGTAGATTTTCATAGTTTCAACATTGTTGACTTGGAACCAATTTTTTGTGCTGTTACTCGAATGGATCGATGCATTGTCTTGCTGATATTTCCATTTTTTTCCAGCAAGACATTCAGTACTTGGCAAAAAATGATTTGTTAGGTCATTTTGGTATCCTAATGAATTAATTCTACCTGAAACGAATGCAATTGAGTCAACACCATTGTAAGCAAATCAGCCCTAAGTCATGACTGACCTTTTACCTAATTGGCTCTTGGAGAATATTTCTTTTTCATTTCTTATATTATGTCAGTAGAAATTCCAGCCATTTGGTCCATCCAAATTCATTTTTTTTGTCGTCAAAAAAAATAATTTCTATCCATTGGTTGTCAGGTCATGATTTTCTAACCAATGTTCAAACGCTCTATTTTGTGTCTCTGCAGTAACTGAAGCTTAGTCAATTTTGCTGTATAAGTGTACCTTGCAGACCTACTAATTGTGTTATAAATCATTTTTGACAAAATTTTAAATCTGCGGTCGGAATCAGTTTCCTAGTTGAGTACTTTTCAGTAGATGCAAGTTTGCAAACTCTTCTTCCATCACGCGAGAACAAAGCTTTAGGTCTTCTCCCAGTATTCTTTTTACCATAACTGTCTTTCAATTTTTAAAAAAAATTGTTGACTACACTCTTTGCTCTTCCTATCTTTATCTCAATAGCACGAACTCATTCCTGTTGAAGACAAAGCTTCTATGTATCCCCTTTCACGATCAGTTAACTTCTTACCACCTCCCCTTTGCCATCTTCACAATGATCAGTAATACTTCGAAGAAACGTTTGACAAATATGAAAATTGCAGCGTTGTCACAAGCTAGTTGTTGCAATGGTAATTACACGATTATATTTAATTTTAAGAAATGACTGGTGGCCTTAAAGTTTTTACTCAGGCAGAAATACTAACTTTGTAAATAACATCATGTTTCTCATAATTATGTATTAACAAATTATGTTTATAGCATTTATTTCTTATTAATGAACTTTAATAATTAATATTATTTGAATCCCTTTTATTTCATTTCACATTTTCTCAATTTTTACTGGCCTTAAAGTTTTTACTCAGGTTGTAAATCAAGGCAACCTTCGTAATTTTAGTGGGAAAAGTATATTTTTTTTTCTTCCGGCCTCCTACTGAAAAATATCTATCACCATACTCAACTCACGGTATTGAAATATTTATGGTCAGTTAATTATATCTAAAATCTCCAATGTTTCAAGGATTAGAGAAGAAAGCTACAGAAAAATTAGAAAATAGCAAGGAGAGAATTATACTCTTAAGAATTATAGTATATTAATTAAATAAATTATATTATGTTGCTTATAGTTATTTTGTTTCCCATACATTCCTGTTAATATAGAAATATTTTGATCAAATTAATATAAGAAATATTTGGTTTTGAGTTTAAGTTAACAAAATAGTTTTAATGGTGTACTTCCTTTTGCAAACATTCCTCTCACTATCAGGAGGGTTCCTGCTTTTTCATCTTTGACAGAGAAACATCAATACGTTGTAATATGTTATGATAATAGAAAATTAATTGGAAATTTTTGACCTTGAATTTACCAAGTTTAAATAAAATGAAGATACTGTGGAATCCAGCAATTTAGAGTTAATAATTATTAGTTTTTGCATGCTGAAATTTCCTATTTTAATATTCAATTTAAAAACGAAATAAAATATCTTATAATAATTTTAATTTGAAAAGACTTCTTTTTTAACTTGAGAAAATTTGTTTACCTTTATTTTTATGAAATGTTAACAGTTGCGACCAATGTTTTTGTCAAAATGCAGCTTATTCTCTCTCTCTCTGTATATATATATATATATATATATATATATATATATATATATATATATATATATATATATATATATATATATATATATATATATATATATATATATATATATATATATATATATATATATATATATATATATATATATATATATATATATATATATATATATATATATATATGTAATAACTTTAAAATAATACAGTTTTTGTCGGAATAATATAATTTTAAGTAATTTATTTGCTTTTCATTAGCTTAACAATGTTTTTTGGTAACGATGACAGACATAGAAATCTTATATATTTACTTTTTGATTATTAAATTTATTATCCCTGCAATGTTGTCCTGATATCTTGATATCTGTCAAAAAAATTATTATGAGCTGAATCAATAAACGTATTACGGCCCGAATCATTATTCCAGTATGAGATATTTATTCATGTTTTATACAAATTTGTTAAATTGAAAGTAGTTAAACAAATGAATATAAAATATTAGTCCCTCTTGACAAGAAAATCAAGTATAATGCAACATTTCGAAACACTCTACTATGTTTTTCTTTAATTCTTAAATTAATGTACTACCTTATTTTATCAATTATTACCTTGTAATTATTATGAAACTAAAAAACTGTTTTTAACATTTCAGTGGGAAATGTTAAAAACAGTATATTGTAGTTAAAAATTAAAAGAAATTTTTTTTCTTTTAATTTTTAACTACAATATACGACAACATACTTTTTATAACCACTTCAATAATGTTCCATAAATGTACAAATGTTATAAGCGATTATTTTTCTTCAGAGAAATAGGAAAAACAAATTTTTGTGGTCTTTTATCGATTTGGAAAAGTAACTGAAATACGTTTGAACTTAAATATACTTTTCAGAATGCTTTTATGAATAGCGAGCAATATTTAAAAATTGTTTTGAAATAGAAGTATAAGCTCTTTACTAGTTACTTTAAGCAATAATATGAAGAAAATACTTATAATTTTCTCACATTTATGTTTGTAAATGTTCTTTCAGGAATTTGTAATAATTAGAAAATACAAATGTATTATTATTTATAGTTTATGCTAGACATATTTTGAATTGATAATTTAAACTTATGTGTGATTATACATGTCATATTGCTTTACTATATTTAAAGAATATTTTATATCCGTTTTTTTATATTATACAAGAGATTTAAATAGTATTTTTTATAAACGCATTACTGTGAAATTTTAATAATATTGATAGTAAATTCACAAAAGAAAGCAGCATTTATTCTGAATACACGTGTGAATATTTTTCTACTATCCAAAAACTTAATGCAACCAAATCTTTTCTAAACTGTTTACTTTTAAGTTTTCTAAAATTTGAATTATATGTCAATATAAAAAACTTCCACTTATATATATATTTATTCAAACAATTCAATGTTATACTTTCAGCTTAAATAGTTGAATCATACAAATATTAGGCATAGATAATTCATTACTCTGGTTTTGTTATTGTATAAAAGTGATTAATATTGTATAAAAGTAAGTTGCCTTTGACATGAATGAGTGAAAATATATTTTAATAATATATACTTATTTTAATGACATAAATTATTTAAGTATATTTAGTAGAGAAAAAACATTGAACAAAACTCGTGAATTTTACTTATATTGAGAAAAGTATTTAAACAAATAACAATAGAATAAGTAAATCCAAGAGACAAGATATTAAATTAAGAGGAAAATATCTATTGTTTTTACATGAACCTCAAGATTTTTTGCTTAACTTATTTAAAAACCACTTTCTCCAAAATGTTTTAAAAATGTTTTATAACTATCTTTAACTCCTGGGTGATAATATGTTTGCTAACATGCCGGTCAACCTCTATAATATTAATTCTATCGACACTGCCAACGATGAACCAACCAGTATAAGACCAACTTTAACATCAAATGTACCTTAAAGGAATATAAAAAAATTAAAATTGCATGTAATCGGTTGTTACAGTATCAAGAACATAAGCATACACCCCATTTGTGATTTCAACTATCTACTTAAATTTTCGACTTTATCAAAGAAACATTGTAAGATGTACCGAATTATTCTCCTTGCTGACTTCTATTTTTACACTCCGTAACAGACAAATGAATACACCATTTAAAAAACAGCGGATTTTTATTCGGGGGAAATGTCACCTTTCTAACAAGCATAAATCTTAAATTGTTTCATGGATGCATTACGAGAGATCGATCACTAAACTCACATCTAACGAAAAAAATAGCTCTATCTCTTTCTCCCAAAACTAAATATAAATATACTTTTAAGCATAGGTTGTTTATTAAATAACTTTAAATTATACAAAAATAAGTTACATTTTAAAAATATTTATGAACAATATAGATAATGAATTATAATCAAATCAAATAATTAAATATCTATATAAATTGATGTTGTAAAATTGATGCAGGTTACATTTTACTTACAAATTTTGCATTACTCGTTTACAAAAATAAAATTGCTTCTTAACTGGTGAAAATCTATTCACAGATTTATATATTTTTTCGTCCTAAATGTTATTTATAATATTAAACTGTGTGTTTCGATTTTTCTCAATTTCTCTGAAATCCTTTGTAATTAATTTCATATGTAAATAACTAGATATACACTAGATGTATTTATTCCAGGAGGCAAATCTCTATTTTAATCTTTATTTATTTTATTACCAGTTGAAGATTGCTAAATTTTGTTAGTGTGCCCACAAATATTGCATTCATTGTGTCGAATGCGGAATTTTGATTTTAAAAGTAAATTTATGAAATGATCTAGAATAATTTATTTCAAGTCAATTTTTAAATTGCAGATTATCTATTAAAATTTATTTCTGAATCTTCCAACATGCTATTAATAAATAAATTAATCTGAAAGATATTTTTTCAGCAATGACAAATAGCTTCATATTAATTGCTGCTCTATGTACACAATATGTTTTACTAATGTTGTACAACTAAAAATTTCGCTTCGATAAACGACGTTGTTGAATAATGAATAAAAGATCATTCAAAATGCATAAATAACATTGACATTAATTGGTATTTATTTATCAGTCTTATTGCCAATTATATTTATATTTATAAGATAACTTTCCCAAATGTCTTTTAGAAGACTTCGAAATTTCTAGATTGAAATTTTCATTAAAGTTTTTTCAGTAGCCATTGATAAATTATGAATAAATGCAGATATATCAAAGTATTTGAAATTGGGAATCACTCAAAGTTTGTTCATAAAAACTTATCATAAAATCCAGGAGTAATTTGTTTAAATTAGAATAATAGATATATGGGAAATTATTTACTCCTAAATTAAGTTTCAAATAAGTTTGCCACATGAGTTTTTAATTTGATAATTTGTATTTATTTTAATAACATTGGTGTTACTGAGTTTTCTTTTAAAAGTGTTTAAACTTAAAAAATGTTTAAACGATAAGAAAAAAATAAAATAAATATATTTATTTCAGTACTGAGACAAAGATTTTTAATTTCAATATAAACCAAAGAAATGAACATTATGATTTGCAATCAGTCTAAATTATATACACACCTTTGTTAAGAAATAAAAATTTGGAGGTTTGCAATAAATTTCAGACTTCAAGTTATTAGATTTATACACTAATTTAATATTATTAATGATCGTTTTCCATTTTTTATAATTGCAATTTATTATCTAAGAGAATATACTAATATACTCATAAGTATCAAACCTATTCTACCATGTAATGAAAAATTAATAAGAGATTATAACAAAATTATTTCAAAACTAAAATAATACACAAAATTGTATTTGGTTATGAAAGGTACCTTTCTTTAATTCCATGATTCCTTAAATATATATTCCTTCACAATATTACCTTAAAAAAAGCTCTTTTCGAACAAAATCTTAGTTTTGTCAGTAAAGTATAAATATATAACTGATAAATATGAATGACCTAATTAAGTTGAAAACTGCTGTACAAAACTAAGATATTTAAGCGAATCGAAATTCACACAAATTGCTTAAGCAGAATACACACCTAAACTCATCAGGTCAAAATTGAGTAGAAACTTATTTGTGAATGCATCTCTACTAGATGAATTCCAAATACATTTTTCAGATTCAACCCCAGCAATCTTTAAATCAGTCGTCCAGTACGACTCATTCAAAATTACGTCTCAAATCGTAGATTAAATGCATTTGTTCAGCACGGTATCTTCTATGTGTGTTTCGTTGCTAGCTGTTTTCAAAAGATATTTTTCGGATCTCACATCAGAAAATGCACTTCACATTTTTACTTCTCTGAAGGCAAGTTTTGAAGCAGTTCTAAATTTAAGTTTTCTGTTGGGAAGTAATTGAAATTGGAACTTCACTATAAACTTTAAAATTCAGTCTGATTGCAATTTTCAATAGAGTCTTATGGATAATGAAGATGAACTCTATGTTCTGCATTCAAATTTGTAGTACTTTTGGCAAAATTGTGATATACATTGGCTGCTTATTAAAACATGGCTTACTATGTTTGAGTGCTCATTCAACAAATGAATAGTAGCGTTGATTATTTTTCAAAACCATAATATTCAGATTGCTTCAGAATTCGCGAAGAAAGTAACTGAAATTGCCATGGAAATATTATGGGCTTTGATAAACAAGAATTTTAAAGGCAATTTGCAATATTCTTTAAATATTTAACAAAAGAAGAGCTCTAATTTTAAAAGCAAAATTTCAGGAAATTTATTGTTTCATTATCATGTTAGAATGTTGAAAATAATAATATCCCCGAAATGAGCATAAAATAATAGAATTTATATAAATTACTTGTTGTGTGTGTGTATTTTTAACTATAACTAGGGACTATATGAAATTTGAATTTCGAGACTGAAATATAGCAAACTGGAAAAATTAATTTTAATAAATAACTAACAATGTGAATATAATATAAAAAAGACTAAATAGGATTTGTGCTAATCATTTCAAAATTTTATTTTAAATTCATTTTATTCAAATAAATAAAAATTATTTACTTATTTAATTTCAGTTGTATTATTTTTTATTTTATATAAATTTATCTTTAAAAAATACTCCACCTTTAAATACACCAATTTAAAACTGCTATAAAATTGGTGAAATATATTTATATGAAACCTCTAGGGATGTTTGTCTCTCTATGGTCTTATTTCCCATTCGGTTGCTATTTTGATTGAGATTAACCATTTAAAAAATCCTTTTTCTAGCAATGTTATATATAAATATTTTGGGGATTGAGATTGCTTTAAGAGTGAAATGCATTTGTTTTACTCCCTAAAATATATTTTTTTTGTGAGATCATTTTATTTTCTGGGAAGTGCCTTTCCTCAAACCAACAGATTTCTATTCAAAGGTAGATCATGATATCTTTATATTTATCTGCTAATTATAAAATATGATTTGTAGGTATTAAAATCTGCAAAAATTTGAAAGATAGATATTTGTATTTAAAGATTTTTTCATTTATGCATATTACAATTTTACTTCTTATACTTTTGTGCAATTAGAATCATTTTGAATCTCTATAATTTTGAATATTGAATTTACATGCATTTGTATGAATGTTTTAATAGTAACTTGTTATACAAGTGCAGTGTTGTAGACCAGATAAAGCAGTATTTCTATCAGTCTCGATTGAAAATTTTTAACTTTTTTTCATCTCTATCTCCTCTGAATCCTCTAATTCTCTTTGGAAGAATAAAAGTGATACAACAGTTTCCTCTATTTTATATTTTTGCTTTTTTATGCACTTTCATATTGAGCACGAAAATAACCTGATTAAAACAAATTAAAGATTTCCATTGGAAGTAATGTACTAAAAGTTGACAAATATAATTCAATAAAGACAAATAAATTTTACTTAAAGAATATGCCATAAACCTGAACTAATAATGAACTTTAATGTTTGTAAATAACTTTATTCATAATTAAAATGTGCATAATTTTAAATAAAGTTGATGAGAAATAATCAAATAAACAAACACCAAAAAGAAAATAACTCTTCAGAATTGATCTTTCTTCTTGACTTTATGTTAAACTATACAGGTGTCCAAATTTATACAAACAAATTCATTCATTAGTACTTTTTCATATTCTTAAAATCATCAACAGAAGAAAATACAAATTGTAGGAAGGAAAATAGCTTCCCTTTGACATTTAAAAATTAATGATTTTAATAGAAAACATACTTCCCACACACGGTGCCTTATGAAAGGTTCAGCTGGGATCTAAGAACTGCAATACGAATATCTACACTTAATGTGCAGAACTAATTTAAGAAATGTTGATTCGAACCCAAGATTCCTAATTGCTTAGTCAATAGCTCGATTACAAAGCTATTGCAGTCTGACTGAACTGAAATGTTTGAGAACTGTATTGTTAATCAAAAATATAATATTGTGATGAAAAATTATCTTTATTAATAAAAATCACAATGTCTCTTAGTTATCGGACTAATTCTTATCGGCTAAAAATTGTCAGTTTACTTAGATAAATTAATGCATCAGATAAGAAAACTATTTTAAAAAAATATTAAATACACATAATACAATCAAAGGAAACAAAAAATGAATTCTGAGTATCATTTTATTTTCCAAAGAAAAGTTAATGTATATTATTTAATTCAGAAAATACTTCAAATCACACGCACACACTTATATCCGCCGCAAAACAGTATTAAGATTTGAAAATTTCAGATATATTTTCAGTTTATTTACCAGAGATAGGCTTATGAATAGTTCAAAATCTCTAATATGACATGAATTTACATTAACATCAAGGGAAATTAGTTTTTGCATTATCTATTATGCTAATCCATTTTTGAAATATTACTTAACATCAAAATATTTTATAATTGAATATGAGATTTCTATAATAATACTGAATAAAAATATTCAGATGGGATTAGCTTTAACCCATAAATTTCTACCTGTATTTTATTTATAATTTAAACAATAAGTTATAAATGCTAAAAAAATGCTTAATGAGATAAAATAATTTGCACCTGAATAAAATGTATTTGAAATAATAAGTACTTTTGTACAATTTTCTCTTTACAATAAAGCATAATGTTTTGCATTAATAAAGAGAATACTTTTATTTGTGCATAGCAATTGGCTTTACTTCCCTCGAACAAAATTCCTTATATAAAAGGGCTAAACTCTTATACGTAGAAATCAATATAATATTCTCGAAGTAGAAGACCTCAACACCTGAGCTCACATTTCTGAAAGCATCATCTTACACAACACTCTTTGCAAGGAGTAAAGGACAAATAAAAAAAGGAGAAGAGAGCAATCCAGAAACTCGAGAAAGTTTTTAATGCACCCTGGGAGCTGATGCTTTTAATCTCTGTGCTCTTTTGTTCACCCTCAGATATCTAATGATAGTAATGACAATGCAGAGTTTCTGCTAAGAAGGTATAAGAACATAACTTAGTATTTCTCTTCAACATATGAATATAATGCAATGTTTTTTCAACGTAATTAGATTTTTATAAAGATTTATAAGAATTAGGGTTATGAAGAAATTTTGATATCTTAAACTTACAAGGCATTTTCTGAGTTATATGGATTCAAACATATTATGATAACTTGATTCTTAAGAGTATTATTTCTGATAACTATAGATTACTGATAAATAATTATAATTACACACAATGATATTTTAACTTAAAAAAGTCAAATCATTATATCTTTTCGCTAATTAATATATAAATTCGAAAACAAAATAATTATTATTATATCTATAATGTTTCTTATTCATGTTTTAAATCTGTGAGGTCTACATAGGAAATAAACAAAAAATATGACATAATAAACAATAAATTAAAATTTTATACATATCTTGAGAGACATAGCATAGTATACAAGATACATATAACATATAAAAGTTTATAAAGAGTTCTTGAATACAGTTAATTATAAAACTTTACTGTTTCTAATAACATATTTGCCAACACAGTAATTTAACAAAAATAATTCTATCAGGCAAAAATTATGAAAAATTGTCTCTTGGCAAAAAGAGTTGTAATTCATATTAATATTGGTTAAATAAATGCAATTTGATAATATTTTTATACAGATTTGAGTTTGAGTTATTTATTGAAAGTTTATTATGTACGTACTCATAAGGACCGATAAAACAGTTGTTAAACTCAAAGGCTCATAATGTAGAATAATAGTAATTTAAAGCTATCTTTTGAACACGCTACTTTATCTTTATGAATTGCTGAGAGAAAAATTCTTTAATATAAAAAAATATAAAAAAAATGAATACCCAATATAAAAAAATGAATGTAATATAAAATTCATACATTAAAACAATTCCTATTTTCATTCATAGAAACCATGCAAATTGATCACTTCGAGTTTGAAATTTGAGTAAATCAATGCTTAGCAACACCATTTTTTCGATAAAGATCCCTTTTCCATTTTTGCAATTAAGAAAGCATTCCACTGTCTCAATCATGTAAACAATTCTTCTGATTTGTCTTTTTTTTTGGGGGGGGGGTTTAAGCTTAAAGTCATTTGCTTTTTGTTTATGTCTGAAAATTACTTCCGTACAAATTACATCTCAGCTCACATTCAAAAAGTCTTGAAAGGAAATTTCTGGCAACAATGAGTTTTCCTTGTCAAATATCATGGATCAGTAACTCATCCTCACTCATTTTGTCAACTAAATATGTTCCTGGATTTTATTAGTTACAGCAGTTTCTTAAATATAGTCTGAAAGTCAAAATTACGTTGTATAGCTTTCTCTTCTACATCATTCCAAGCATCAACTGATAAGTGTAGCGTGTCTAGGATGCTAATTCCATACGACGATCCCAAGCCATGAGATCACTCCTTGAAGAAACACTTTACGATATTTGCACTTGAATCAATTGATTATACTCTGATGCATGGAAGATAAGAAAAGGATTCCGATTAGTTTAGAGAAATCCCATACAAATTGGTTCAAATATTGTAATATATCAATATCAACAAAGCAATTAGTCCTCCTAATTTCGAAAAATTTGCTGTTCTTCATGTTTCTCAACAATAAAATTTAAAATATCAAATAATAAAAAATGCTAATTGACGATGCACGAAAAAATGCTCACCAAAAAGATATTTCAAAACTTTAGCTAGTAATGAATATTAAAATTTCTCTTTTCGTTTATGGGACCTTGCTAAAGATCAATTACAATTTTGTTTAGTTTTTGTAAATCAGAATTTCATTAACATTTGCTGTGTCAGAGTCAAACTCATAGATAGATAGATACTAACTCTGTCATAAATATTAAGTTTTTTGTGATCTTTCCAAAAATTTATACTTTGTTTAAGAAACTTTTCCAAGACCGGTGTTAATTAATTGTTGTAAAACTAGACTGGGGGAAATTAATTTGCGAAATAAAACTTTTACAAAGATCTTGATTCTTACTATACATGTATTAATTTTAATTAATTTACTTATTAATGTGACCAATAATGCATGAGATAAATCAAGTATGTTTAGAATGTTGCATATATTTTGAGAAAATTAAAGAAAGTATTTGTTTTTAAAAATAATAAGTTGACTGAAAAAATATTTTAGCAAATGTGCCTGTTTAATATGTGAGACAACTTAGAAGGTTAAGATTAACTTAAATTATTTCAGTTTAAAAAATTTCCAGTAGAAAAGGATATTTACTTAAATTTGTTGAAAACAAAAAATTTTTTATATTTAATGTATCTATTCACAGTTATAACGCAGTTAAATTGCAATAAAAAACAACATAAACTAACTCAATTTATATGAAGTTCTGACTAAGAACTGAAATATGAAAAGAAATTTAAAAAACAAATATTTTTTCCTATTGCAATATAAAGAAGAAACAGTTCTCTTCATTCGTTGAATATTAACATCAGCGAAATCTACAGATTCTTCATATTTCTTCAAGATAAATGTTCAATAACTTATCTGTATTTTAAAAATTTGATTTACATTGAAATACATAAAATCGTGTTTAGAAGTTCACTCGTGTGAAGAAATAATATCAATTCAAAGCTCAACATGTTTTATAATGTTCCGATATCACTTGAGCTTTATACACGTCATCGCAACCATATCAGTCTTGTTCTTTACGGAATGATAGAGGGGAATTGCAAATCTTCTCTACAGCTTTTTCATGGCCACCATTCCCATTTCCCTGGGTAGGAATTAAATATTTTCCCTTCTCCATTCCCTCCAGGAAGTATCTTGTCAACGGTGACCATACATAAGAAGGGAGATGATGCTCAACTCACTGCTGATTTTCCCCCACCAATATCGATCGGATTTAATGCACTGCTTGTCCCTGGGGAGATTGACAGTCATTTTTTGGGGGGAAAAATAGATGCCAGGACATGACTTTTAAGACCCAAAAGGCGGCGAATTGACGCTTTTCCTTAACAAAAAAATAATAGGCGTCTGGAAGGCATAGAACTAAGAATTTTAGGCACATTCTTCAGAAAGTTTTCCTGCTATGAAAAAATGTGACTCGAGGGTTGATAATTCTTAACTTCACAATTTCGGAGATAAATGTTTACTTTCAGGGAAAACTATGTTCTCTTTATAAAAATCTGTCAGCATAGAAAATTAGGGCAGATTTAAATTCTACTTTTAGAGTTAAATTGATAAATAAGGACAGTGCCTAGGATGAACAAAATAAATGTTTTATACTTTGGTATTTCATGTTTTCTAAAACTAGAAATTAAATTCTAAATCATTAGAATTGTATTTAAAAAAGAAATAATTATATATATAGCTTGAGCAAAAAATATTTTATGTTAACATTTATTTCAATCATAAATTGCAGAAACTTATCGTAAGTATGACATAGTTAAAACATTGAAAAAATGTGAGTTCTTAATAAAAAAAATCCAATATTAAAAATAAAAAAATAAATTACTAAAAACAAGTTTATATCTCTTAAAAAATACACAATCATATAGAATATTAGGGAAATAAGAGCCAGTATAAAAATTTCTTAACAAATGTAGCAACACTATTGTTAGGTATTTATACTACCATTATACTTGGGCAGAAGAAATGCATACTGGAGACCCACAGGTCAAAATATTTGTTTCTACATTGTTCTGGAAACAAGAATAGTAAAAAATGAATTCATCCGACGTGTTCTGATTGGAGTCAAGCGAAGAAAAAGCAAACACGATACATATCTTGTTGTTTGAAGGTATTGGAACATACGAAATTCGATTGAAAACGCGTAAATACCATTTATATAGCTCAGACCTTTTTTTCTTGGGAAATCTACAGTTTTGTTGACTTCAGAACTGCCATTCTTTGATTAATGTGTTCATTAAGATGAGGTGAGGCAGAACTGATATAGCCAGGGAATATGTCTCCAAGAACAACTCCTTCCCACAAGACTAGAATTAATCATCTTGTGACGCATAGTATAAATGCATTCAATCATATGATAATTGATTATGAATCAAATAAACTTGAATGTCTATTTGTAAAAGTTATTCGATTTTCATTCGATTACTTTAATATATATAAGTAATTATGCATGAAAAAATATTTTCTTAAATTTTTCCTTTACTTCAATATTTTAAGAAGTTATATATTTTTAAAGATAACTAAATATGTTAATTTATATACATATATACATACATATATATATATATATATATATATATATATATGTATATATATTATATATATATATATATATATATATTAAATATATATATATATATATATATATATATATATATATATATATATATATATATATATATATATATATATATATATATATATATAAATATATATATATATATATATATATATATATATATATATATATATATATATATATATATATATATATACATATATATATATATATATATATATATATATATATATATATATATATATATATATATATATATATATATATATATATAAGTTCTAAAAAAAAAGAATATTATATACTTAAATCAATACGATTTCCAAATAAAAATAAAAATGTAACGTATAAAAAATTCCATCAAAGAATGTAAAATTCATATTATGACTTGCGAAAATGAAAGAAAATTAAAACAAAATGCGTCAAAAATCTGCTCCTCTGCATATTTTGGTGAAATAAATGTAGATTCTTATACTTCTGAAAGCATTTCATATCTTCAAAAACATTTACCATCAAATATAGATTTGAAGACAGTTCATATCTCCAGACAGATAAGGCAACCTAGTTACGAAATATTTTCTCTCAATCCATGCTGAGATATAAAACTACAGAAAAGTTTTATGTTAACCAAAATTATTATTATGCAAATTAAATGTCATATCGTCAATTATAATGAATTTAATTTTTGATATCTACATAACATTAAAATGAATGAAAGCATAAATTTAGATTTTAGAAATATAAATTGTTAATCATTTGTAATTTTAAATTTTAAATTATTGGCTTCTTATAAAATTTTCACGGAAACCATTTTCTGAGACAAATTAAATTATTTCAAAAAGCAGTATGATTTGCAACTTATTTATATGATTAACAGTTTAAAAAAATACCTGTGTGTTTTTCAGTATATAACAGAATTAAAATAATTTTTCAATATATCTGAATTAATATTTATTCGAAATTATCTGCTATTATAATTATTTCTAAGCTATATTACCATGACAATAACATTCTTTTTTCAGATTTTTATATTTTAACTAGTGAATCTAAATCAAATTTGAGTATTTAAAACTAGAACTAATATAAATTTCATATTTATTTAAACTTTTAAATAAAGAATTGAATGTGCAAACATTTTGATAGTTAACATCTGAATATTTAAGAAATTTATTGTTTAAATTTGCATTATAAATGCATGATTTTCTTCATATGCAGAGAGAGTGTGTCTGTCCTTTCATACAGTTATTATATTATATGTCCTATAAAAATAAACTATGTTGTTAGGTTATTGTAAAAAAGAACTTACATATTGTGAATTGTTGAAAATTTCTCACTACATTTTAATGGCATAAATGAAATACAACATTTAAAATATGAAACATAATACAAAATATAAATTTCATAACTTGCTATAAAAATAACAATGGCATTTGGGATATTAACAATAAATTAATCATAAATAAATAGAATATATTATGTTATTTACAAAAGCAGGTATTTTCCTATTAATTCAAAACTCATAACAAAAATTATCAATCAATACAGATAAAAATAAAACTAATAATATTTAAATATCAACAAGAAAATATAATTAGTTCCTTTTAAAATTATTGAGAAATGAAAAATTTGTTTTTATAAAAAGAAATAAAATATAGCATTGTTTTCCGGGAATTTGACTAGTGAAAACTAAAATTAATATTGTTATGAGTGCTTGTGAGTTACTTTCATTGAAGAATTTCAAATTATGTAAATAAATATATTTTAGTCTAAAACGCATTTTGTAAAAACATATATGTATGAAAATTCCGATGCACATATAGAGGTCAAAACGTTTAAATTATTTTTGATAATCCTCAAAATGTAAATAAAAACGACATTATGATATTTATACAATTTAAAATATCTCTTCTTTACTCTATATTTAGATCATAAAAGACAATAATTTATTCATATATATGATATAAAATGCTTATTTTAACTAAGATCTTAATTAGTTATTCATGCAAAGTGCATGATTCCAACATTGTTAAAATCAAAAAAAGAACACACACTACTAAAATTAATTAATAACTAATTTTTTAATACTGTGTTTTTATTTGTTTATTTGGTTTGCAATTATTTTCGGAAATATAATCTGCTGATTTTGGCATTAATTGTCAATAGAAAGTTTTTTAACCATTTAAATCATTGTATGAAAATTTTATGAAATTACGTCTGTATTTTAAGTTCAAAAATATTTTGAGACAAACAAGACTTTAAAGTAAAAATAGAATTAATATAGAGCTATTGCATTTATTTTATTTTGTCTCCATGCATGTTTGTAATAAATTTGTTCAATCTGTATACATCTTGAAAAAATAATATTATCACTGACAATTTTTTTAATAAATTTATGTTGATGCTTACAATTACATAGTTTCTTCACACTAAACGAATTCATTTAAAAATTACTAATCATTGCAAAAATACTATTTTTCACTAGATTTAAGCGAATTCCAATTTCTTTTACCACAGTATTCTTTATTGATTAAATTCCCTTAGCAAGTTAGGAAAGCAAAAATGATGAATGAATGGTTTTAATGACATCTAAAATCATCTCTTCACACTAATAAATGTTTTGAGGTTTTTGGTTCCGTAATCTTTTAGGAAAACTATTTAAAATATAACTAAAAATATTTTTAAGGAATTGAAAAAAACACTAACCACAGTTACTGAATGATGAAAGATTTGAAAATCTTTCATTTCTCACAATCCCATCAATTAAAGGTATAGAAATAAACATTTGAAATAGAAAATCAAGAAATACACAATCGCACTTTAAGATCTAAATTACTCCTTTCGTTTACTATCATGTTAAAGTATAAAGTGGCTTATTTTCAATTATTTCCTTACAGTAGAACTATTTTTCAGTCATATTCATATGATTTCACTATATAGTTATCCTAAAATACGTTCATATTCCTCGCTGATCGCATTCGCTTTTGATAAAATCAAGTTTCCACATCTCATTTTTGGTAGGAATTCATATTACATTATTTGGTATACATATTATACTGATCTGATTGGTTATTTTATATATAATGTGACACACACACACAAATGCCCAAACCTACTACGTTAAAATGAGTCGGTTGGATGGGCTTACTTTAAATTTCAGTATGAATTTCATCTGAAATTGATTGAATTTCATCTGAAAACATCTAAAAGTTTGCAAATACACATACTTACCTGTTAGGTTTTGTAATCATATTCAATTTTTATTCCAGAAAACTCCTTATACTATTTCTTGCAAATCGATTTACTGTTTAAATAAATTTTTATTTTAGATTATATTATTTTCGATACTTTTAGGTATCGAAAAAATATTTTTATATACCATTTCTCAGTAAATTATTTCATTTTTAATGCATAGTAAAATTTATCCAAAATCTAAATACTTTTACGTTCAATTACAAAGCAACATATTAAAATATTAATTCAAATGTCTATTTTATTAAAAATTTCAGACAATTAACTGATTTATGATATGTTCTTTCATCGTATAAGTTTTTTCGAAATTTTTATTGACTAATCAATTACAATCATAACCCAAAGCGAAACAATTCTCCACATGCTAAAACTAATTATTTCAAAAGTAACGCAAATACAACAGTGCTAAGTATGGTTTTAAAATAATTAATTACACTCTTTAGCGTATTTTATCTTTTTTCATGTTTAATGACCACAAAAAAAGTTAGTTGAAATTAGTTTAAGTCAGTAAATTTTCTTTTCGTCCGTTTAAGTCAGTACATTTTCACTTCTCACAATTTTAATATAATTATTATATAATTATTAATTCACTTTTAAGCTGAAGAACTTTAAACTCCTAGTTAAAAATATCATTTTTTTATCTTTTTTCTTCTCACACTAACATTAAATGAACAATTTTGTAAAAAAATAAAAATGCTATTTTTATTTTAATCCTTTGTTATATATAATGTATGTGTAACCTGGAATAGTTTATTATATGAAAGAGAAAATTAAATATAATTTAGAATAAAATGAGATTAAAAGTTAGGTTTTTTTCCTCAAAATAAGAGTCATTAATTAAAATAATTAAGCCTTTTTAGTGCCAAATGCAATTTATAATCAATTAATATAACTTATACGCATGAACTGTTTCTTTAATTCTGACTCATACATAAATAAATTACATAATTTATGATCTTTGTTATCTAAAAGAAATAAGGATTTTTGCGAATTTTATAGAAAATGTAAATTAGAAAATATATTTACAAATTACTGAAAATATATTCTCATTTTGTATTTTTCCTTTAATCAAAACTGTTTTAAATACATGATTAAATACTTAAGTACTACAAATTATTATATTTACGATCAAGGTTTCATTTGAAATTCAGCTTATACATACATACATACATACATATATATATATATATATATAAATGTATGTATGTATAAGCTGAATTTAAAGAAAAAATTCCAATGAAGAATATTAATTGAACAATTATTAGTATTGATTTAAATCTTAATATTTATTACATTTTTATCCAGAATTTAAGCTTTTTATAACAATATTTAAAATTAAAGGATTACTGATTGGTTCTCATTGAAATATCAATGACAATGGCCTTTGTAATATATATTACAAATACTTTTTTAATGTTTGCTCCAAAACTGAGTGCTATGTATATTACTTAAAAGGAAACCACTATATTTATAAAGGGCTAGTACGTAGATAACATGAATATATAAATATCCTATGGAAGGACTTAAGTTACAATTAAGCTTTTTAATCTCTATTGTAAAAATATCATTAAAAATTGAGTATGTATAATAATTTAAAATATTTTCAATAGTTTTTATTTATGTGCATTGTTAAAAGGCCTTAAATCATTATAAGAAAAAATTTTCAAAACATAACTAGACAGATATTCTTTTTAACTTAACAAATTTGGTATGATTTTAGTGTTTCAAAATTTCATAAGGACAATTGAAAACATATTTCACTAAAATATTGCTTGAAATTTTTTCTATTCTTCAAAATAAGTATTTCTAATAGTATAAAACAATTAAATGTTTCTTTGCAATTAAAAATGCTCATTCTTTATTTTTATAATTTCTAAATTTATGTATAAGGTTTAAGCAACGTGTAGGACAATAGGACAAACACCTGATATCCTAGTCTGTATTTTTCATAAAAAATGCATTTCAAGTACATTTTTGACATTAATTCAAGTACTCAAAGATAAGATTCTTATCTAAAATAGTTGAAAATCTGGTTCCTAAAAAATTAAATAAATTTGAAATGCTTAGAATATTATTCAACTATAAAGAAAATTTTTACACATTCGCTGTAATATAGAACAATATATTCTCTTAACAATCAGTTAAAAATTCCACTTTATATTTCATCCATTTATTCATCTTAAATTTTCCAATGTAGAAACTTGAGTTAAATTTACTTATTGTGCATCCAATTTGTATATGATCAAAAGTTATTCCTTCAATTTGCACATGGCTTATCTTGTATGATGCACCACTTACTGTTCATCATATTTTGATTTTAACATCCAATGTATCAAATTTTACTGAATGTCTATTAAAATTTTCCAATCAATACATTCTTAATTGAAAACTATTCAATAGGTTTTAGTTAGTATGCATTAATATTTGAAGAATTTGAATTATTTACCTACAATTTGAAAATACCGTAATTTTTGTATTAATAAGTCTTAGATTTTTATGTACGTTCATAGAATTTCTAAACCTTAAAATTCTCTCCTGTACTTGATATAATTTCGCCATTTCAGACATTTCGTCCATAAATTCAATTCGCCTTCGCATCCTTATAAATCTTTTTAAGTAGTTTGCGAATAATTTATGTATTTAAGAATAATATAATATGGTAAGAAATAAATATTGAAGAATATTCTGCATTAAATATTAATTTATAAAAAAAGAAAATATAGAAGGAAGATTTTACATGCTTAAAAGCTGATATAGCGCGAGCATAATACCTATACTTCTTGTAAATAAGTTATGAGTTAAATACAAAAGATAAATAAAATATATATTAAAATATTAAATATATCATGAAATTTGTTTCCCTTTCTACTGGACAGATTATATTAAACTAGTACGACAGGATTGTAATTGACTATATAGTAATGAGCTAGAAAAATAATCAGAAATTCCAAAACAGGAATCTCAACGAAATCATTTTAAAAATGTTATAAATTTAATGAGATCGTGATATATGTCCTCTTTGAATTCCATTCATATTTCATTGACCTCATAAAATTTATAGACAAGGCATATTTGGTTAATATTAAAATTTCAAAAATTTATATTGAAAAATTACCACTATAATAATTCATTGAACTATAACCATCATTAATTTTGTAAACTGCGTTAAAAGAAGTATTATGTTTATAAAATAATGTTTTCATTTATGTTTAAAATTATACTGCTTTTATTAGGCAAGATTCAGCTTATGTAATTCAATTTTTAGGCAAATACAATTTGAATGTGACATCTCACAGCTCATGTTACCACAGGAATACCTAGTTAATAAAACAAAATCTCCTAAAGCAAATTATAAGAAAAATCTAAAACATAAAAAATATTTTTTTTAATTATTTAAAAATTCTGCAACGTTATTTGAACAAGAATTATTTATTAAATCAATTGTATTAAGGAAAATGATAAATCTATACATATATGAATTACGACCCAAGTCCAAACAGCTTCCAAAACCATTCGAAATATGGACGCTAATTAAGTGGCAAAAGAATTTCTAAATGAAACTCAACTTGTTTCTAAAATACATTACTGCAAAATTTTCTACGGTGAATAAAAAAATAGCTAAAATTGAATATTTTTAAAAAAAATTATGGAAAAAATATGTATTTAACAGATTTGAGTAAAATATTTGCATATTTCTACAAATAAATAGCAATATTTATTTAGATATTTATATATTTAAATAGTTTGTTTCAATAATGTTAAAAAAATATTAGCTAAAATTTTTCATCTTAGAATTTTAAAATAAAAGAGCCTTAAAAGGTTTCAGAAATCAAAAGTTAAAATATTTTAGCTACATTTTTGCCAAACTTTAAATGAATGAGAATGATTTTGTTATCAGGTGAATCTTGGTTTGTTAACTGTGCTTCAGAAATTTAATGTAACTTAAACTTCAAAACAACAAATTAATAAGGAAATTTTAATATTTTAAAATATTACATTATCTATAGAATTATTCGAACAATACATAATGAATAAATATAAGTTTAACAGCATAAAATAACTCGCAAGACCGGAAATATTTCTTCAGTACTCATATTACAACAATGGTGAATTTACGACAACTTTCTGAAAAAATTATGAATACTTCCTATTGGAAAGTTAGCTTGACTAATAAAGGAAATAGAAAAGATTATAGTTTCTTAAAAGAGTTTCTGCATCAAGGAAAAGAATTGTATAATAGATTAAAAATGTGTTGGGAAAAAAAATTTTTCGCTCAAATCATATTTGCTGTCTATTTTCTTCATAAGATGACAAAATATTCCAATAAAATTTACTGACATAATTAAAAATCACTAACTATCATTAAGCAAAAAATAAAAATAATATTTTGATATATCTTTATAAAAAATATATTTTGATTCTAATAAAATAAAAAGGTGTTGAATCCATTTTGTTATTGAAGTTTATTATGAGAGATTGAACACTTATAAAAATCTGTAGACACAACAATTTATAATGTTTATTTACATTGTGGATTAATTCCTTTATTCTAAAATAAAAATCAAAGTAGATACATATTTCTAATAATATTACTTTAAAATCGGTGATTATAAGTTAATGTAATCATAAGAGCAGTCTAGAAAATGTTCTTCAAGCGAAGCATAAAAGAAGAATTTGCTTAAATATATACCAATTTATTTATTTATTTATTATTTTTTTTAAGATCATAATTTTCAAATTAAATTTGTATTGAAAATATAAAGCTTCAAAGTATATTTAAAGATCTTAAAGAGATAATTTTTCAGTTATGTCACTTTAGAAATTCTTTGTCTAAAATGGAAAACATTACACTGTTTTTGCTGATATGATCCACACATTAAGTTTTATTTTTTTCGGACAATATAAATTTTAAAAGAAGGATATTGCATAATGAAGTTCAGTTTTTCAGTATCTGTAAAATAAAATATGTACACCTTGAATATCAATGGCTGAAATATGGTAACCTTTTACAATACACTTCTTTCGTTTGTATTTCTGTATAAAAAAATATATTATTTTTTCGAGTAAATTAATATATTCCAAACGATGAATAATATGTTTTCTGTATAAAAATTTCAAGATAAAAAAAATATTAATTTATCCAAACGGAAACCAATTTTGAGCATTAATATACCACACAAATACACAAATTAGCTATAAGTTAACGTTTAGGTATACATAAAAAGGCATTTATTGACAAGTCACATATTGATAAACTGTGATCAAATACTAATATAAACAATTGATTCACAAATCTATTTACAAACTTTCCTCAACTTAACAACAAATGAATTCTAATTATATCTTTCTTTTAAAAGAAATTGATATGAACATGATATTTACAGTAACACAAGAAATCACTTATAAATAAAAAGAATTGCTTTAGTTTATTCTTAATATTTTTATTACTATCAATAAGTTGCCATCACCTTATTTCGGCTTTACTTAGGGAAGTGTCTAAAAGGAAACCAAATATTTTCTGGCTGGTACGTTTCAACTTATTATGAAAGTCTGATAAATATCAAAAGTTTTTTTTTTCCTAAGAACTTCTTCATAAAATTTTGTGATTGGTCTGGTCAGAATACTGAAATTTGCAAAATCTTATAAAAGTAAAAAAGTTGCAATTCTTTGTTAAATTTTAAAAGTAAATATTAAATTCTGAATAGCTCGTACAGAAACATTTTGCCAAAGAAAGGAAATGAATTGTTTTATAAATTTTTTGGTGTATCAAAGCTCCAAACAATTTAGCTTTGGTTTGATTGAACCAAACATAAGAAAAAAAATTTTTTAACTCTCAAAATAGGCATAAAAATTACAATGTTTTGTGATACATTACATTAAGATTAATTAACCAAAGCATTAAGATTAAGTATAACATTAAGATTAAAGTATATTTATAATTGACTTACAACCATACCCAAAAAAACAATAAATTATATTTTATAGAAAATAAATATTTTCTTTAAATTAAAATTCTAAAATAGTGATTAAATATCAATTCAAACTTAAATTTCAAACTTTAATGCTTAAAAAAGCATGTTTACTTAAGAAACATTTTTTTGGATAAACGTATAAATTCGTTCGGAATACAGTTTCATCTAGATAACATATTGGAAAAATACAGTTATGTTAATCCGGGAATTGTCGTCTGGAAGTCATTATACTTTAAGTACAGCCTGGCAAAAGTTTCATAACCGGAAATTCCTTTTGTAAGAAAGTGGTCCTTTTCCATGTGTGTCTGTTCTGAGGTGCTAGTAAAGCAAACCTCGAATGATAACAATGCACAGAAATCCAACAATTTAGTAGTTAATTATTTTATTGGCTTAGCAAATGTACTTCTCTGATTTAAATTCCATTGAACATGTGTGGCATGCTGTAAGGTAACAACTTCGGGCAGTTTACATCTACTGGAAAACACCCTACTACTGAAACAGATGTTCATTGTGGAATGTGCACTCTTATTTTTAGAACAATTGGACAATCTGTTGCTGAATATGGGGAGACGATGTAAAGTGCACTAAAAAAAGTGCATATCCTATGCTTAAGGATATTTAAATATTGTTCTTCACCGTCGACAGAAAATCATCTGTAACGTTTTTATGAGCTCAATGAAGTTTTTTTTATATAATATTGTATTCAATATATTCATTTTTTGCAACTATTTTTCATCATCGTTTAAGAACACAATGTTACCTCTTATTTCTGAGTTTTATGTCTCTTAAATGATTTATTGTTGAATACAAAAAGAAATATCTATTGTTTAACATTTACATATCAATGTATATTACACAGCCATTTACATTCTGTCAATCAAAACTTCAAAAAATTTCAGTGGCTTTGGATGGGAAACATTACATTTTATCACATGAATGCGTGAACCTGTTTCAAGTTTCCTACTAGTTATTATGATGCATTCATAAGTTAATATATAACTTCTCAAAGACTTAAATCTTTATAAGATTTCTGATAAGTGCTTGATAAATTTCAGTGATATGTGTACAGAATCTAGATATTTAAAGGATTTAAAGAAAGATTAAGAACTTTTAATGTTGGTCAAGTTATATATTTTATTCATTTAATGAAGCATTGAGATATCCTGTGAAATATATAGTATTTTATGATTACATATATGTAAAATTAAATTTATTTAATTGCTATGCATTTGAATGAGCCTTTATACATAATTTCTTACTCTAATTATTGCTATGAACGTGATATAAGGACACGAATAGCATATATCAAAATGTATTAATTAAGGTAAATATATTGCAGTTAATATACACCATATGAATATTCTCTGAATAACTTTATGATTTAAATGATGCTAAATGATGAGTAAGAAAAGATACATTTAGTATTTTTTAATGTTTTCCAGTTTTATCAAATATACACACACGCACAAATATATATATATATATATTATATATATTATATGTATATATATATATATATATATATATATATATATATATATATATATATATATATATATATATATATATATATATATATATATATATATATATATATATATATATATATATATATATATATATATATATATATATATATATATATATATATATATATATATATATATATATATAACTTAAGATTGTCGAGATTGTAAAATATTAATAAAAATAATTTTAAGAAAATATTTTGCGTGCATAACAAAACTGAATGTTTCATTGGTAATAATTTTAGTAACAAAATAATGTAATAAAACCTTAAAATTATATACAAAATAATAATTTAAGTTATCTCAATATCTATAAGGATAGGTAGCTATATAAATATAAATGTTATAGACGGTATAATTTGACTTTTCGATTGATTTATTAAATGTACTCAGCAAATGAACATACTTTTTTTTACAAATGCCGAACATTAGCGCCTAAGCCATTAGTTCACGGGCTCTCCAATACTTTTCAACAATGGCCTCATACTGAGAAAGAACCATACAATGATTTAAATATTCAAAAGTCATTGGTTGACCGCAGTCACACAAAACAAAGTCCGGGGATTCCACCACTCCAATCTTATTGAGATGGTCCCGCAAACAATCATGTCCATTTAGACCTCTAAAAAGGGCCACCGCATTCTTTCTTGGAGAAACGGGAACAACTCTTTCCTCCCCCAAAATCTTCCATCTCTTGTGTGTCGCACGTTGAATCATATCTTGTTTAAGAGTCTTTTTGAGAGTCAGGTTAACAAACAATTTAGTTGAATGAAATGAACGAGGGCGATTCACGCGTTCATTTATCAAGGTTCCCTTTTTAGCCAGTGAATGAACATACTAATGTTATACTTAATTGTCAAAAAGTTAGAATTTTGGGAACGCATCATTTTACCATTCCCATTAATTCTTAATATGTTCTCACTATGCCAAAAAATATATATTTCCCTCCTATGTGATTCAGTTTTAATTTTCGTACTAAGCGCCATATTTTAAAGTTTATGTTTGCCTAAATAATACAAATGAAATCTTGAATGATCCATGAAAACCCAAACTTTTTAATGTTAGAAAATAACGTAAAATTGCATCTGATCTATGTCAAATACATCTTAAAGCATACGAATCACTATAAGATACCATACACTTTTATATATCTTTTCGAAAATGTTTTCAGTTACCTAATCACCTATTTCAGGCTTTGTAAAGTATTAAAAAATGAGTGTCAGTTAAAAATCAGTTAATACAGCATTTCCATTTTATTTTACTACAGTAAAATATTTATATACACGACATACTTGACCCCGTTTAAAAAAATACAAGGGATGTTCTGATGAAAAGGTATGAAACGCCACCGGGGGTATAAATGAATATTTCATTCAAAGTATGCACCACAAGCCTGAGCACTACTTTTCCACTAATTATAGCATCGGAAGATTCCTTGTTCCCAGAATTCTTGTGGCCTTAACGAGAGTCAGTTTTTCACATCGTCTTTGAGTTAGCCATACAAAATGAGCCCCTTCTCTTTTATAGTTTTTTTCAGGGGATCAAATACATTATAACTGCCGAATGACAAGTCTGGACTATAGAGTTGATGGTCAAGCTTTTCCCACTTAAACTTGACCAGTTCCACGTGTGTGAACCTGGAGACGTGTGGTTGCTCGTTATTATGGAGTAGCACCATCCATGATCAGCCCTGGTCTTTTGCTCTTGATGGACCTGCATATGCGTCGGATAACCCCTTGCTATTCCTCAACAGTCGAATTTCGTAATATGAACATCATCCTATTATCAAATACACGGCACATTTCATAATAACTTCGGTTCTATCCTGCGCATGTAGACGCCCACTCATGATCTGATCCACGACGGCGACTCTGATCGCTTCCCGAAATTTTTCTCTACGTTCTCCCATAGCGGCATATAGACAATGTTAACGGTTGGTGTTACGATATTTTGTGTCTTTTGATTTAAATACCCCTTGTATATTGTCTAAAAGTTATAGATAATAATTGGCTCATAACATATTATATAGTTACTTTAAGAATCAATTCTGTCGAATCAAAGGTAAATGATTAATTACTTCCATTATTAGTGCTATAAATGATTATTGATGAATGCATTGATGAATCAAGTAACTGTTGAAATTTTGTTATTGCACTTACGATTTGACACTTCATAGTAGATAGTTAACTTCGAAAGTCGTTGTAAGACATTTGAACAAACGAAACAATTTCATTACAGAATAAATTTTTATGTATAATAATATAATTTGTAGCGAAGTCAAAATTCAGAAAATGTCTCCAATACCTAATACAATCTATGTGCATACAAAAAAGCAGAAAGAAAACTTCTGTGATATAAAGGGGACATATATTGAACATAGAGCCCAATAATCTGAACAGCATTATCTTACTAATTATCCCTCAATGAATTCTTAAACACGTATTTCTAGGTGTACACAAATTCATAAAATATTGCATTAACCCCTTGACTGACGAATTAAATGGAATTTGATGCGACAAAAAAAAACTATTTAATTTCGCTTAATTGAACTACACCATCAATTTACACCATCATCCCCACTTTCATATAATGCATCCGGCTTATACATGTTACGGGGATTATTTATAATCTTTACTAAACTCAAATATTGGCTAGTATAACATTCACCGTGCGAGACTTCTGCTAAACTGAACTCTTACTTTCAGTGTGCTTTTTTAAATGAGAATCGTCGAACGAGTGAAGCAACTATGTAATCTAATTGTAACTTGCACGGCGTCCGCCGAAAGAAGCGCTTGACGAGTCTGACTCGTCAAAGTCTGTGATGGCCCAGGAAATCAATGACGAGTCAGACTCGTCAAAGTCAGTCAAGGGGTTAAAAGTCATAGTAAATATTTAAAGATAAAGTAAAAATGTATAGTTAAAAATGTAACTTAATATTTTCAGTAAATATTTATAAAAATGAAAATGGGGGTATTTAATCTTATCAGTAGATAAAAGTCAAAATATTAAGTAGTCTTAAAGATATAATTTGTAAAAATTATTCTTACACAGAAATATAAGTATTGATCTTTCTCTTAGAATTTTAATTTTTTTTTTTTATTTTTAATGCAGCTTATAATAATATTGTTTATTTTTGAATCTCTGATTAAAGCTTATTATTCAAATCAACAAAGTATGGTGTTTCATTGAATTAGTTTCAATACATATAATCACTATTTTTCTTTGATTTTTATTACTTATACGAGATACTTTGCATTTGATGTTTCAATATTTAAAGAATGTAATACGACTGATGGTGAAATGGTTAGAATTTATTTTTTCAAAGCTGTAGGTCCCAGGTTCAACTCCTGGTTCGAGCATGAATACTTTTTCAGTGTGTTTTTTTATTTTATTTATTTATTTATTTATTTATTCATTTCCGGGTAAAAGATGACACACCCAACGATTGCCCTAATGTAAAAAAAAGGTGCCATTATCATCGTCCCTTGTAGACTTGATTCTAATGAAATTTTAAATAACAGTCGAAAATTACAAAATAAAATATTGGAAGAATATGAAATGGTTATGTATAATAATATCAATTACATAACAGAATGCAACTGTTCTAGAAAAATAATTATTAATAGAATATCAGGAATATTGTCTCTCATTTGTTTCTACAAATTGACGCTAAAGCATTGATTTTTTTTAATGTTTAAATTTTCTTGTGCAAAAGATTACATTGATATTCTAATTTTTCAAGAAATAAATAGATTAAATACAAAGAATGATATGGATGATAATTCATTCGAGACTTTCATAACAATTTAATGGCCTCCATTTCTAAAATTTAGTTTAAAATTTAAGAAAATATTATTCATTTATACACTTAATGCATTTTAAAGACTTTCATTTCGCATTTATCCTTTTTCCTTTAGAGATAAATGAAAGAAAATATCTGATCTCTAAATATGAAGCCTACTCTCTCAAGCATAATTCCAGAATCATCTGCCTTAGAAATTCTAAAGAGGCAAACAGAGGGAATACATTACTTTAGAAAATTCCCATAGAGATTAAAACAATGTATTTGCATATAAAAATATACTGTATTATTTCATTTCAAGATTATATACTGCATTATTTCATTTTATTCAGCTGTAGCAAAACACAATCATTACAACCGATGACTATGATTGATAATGCGTGATAGGGAATCTATATAAAAGATAAAATGCTAAAATATTAATATAATGATGGTTATATATATATATATATATATATATTGACTGTAGTTTAATATATTGAAATACAAAGAGATTACTTTTTTAAATTTGTTTTACAATTTTCTCTTTATAGAGATATCTATTTCTCTTTCTGCTGCAAGATATTTAAAACTGTATAAAATCTATATGTAAAGTGATAAAAAATATTTTTAAATATTGTAAAACTAAGTTTGATATTATAAAGTGAGAACATTTCTCAAAATGGTCAAATAGTGGAATTGATGAAATTCTGCTGCAAAATTTTCGTGTATACTAGAGATTTTTTATCTCTTGTTTTTACATACTTCTAGTTTGTCACATAAATCGATACAATGAGATTCCTACCAAATTAAGAGATTATTTATTCAAAACTTATTGCTTTTATGTAAATATTTTACAAAAAAACATGAATTTCAAAATTGAAAGTTTTGCTACAGTTCTATTGATTAATTTAAACAAAAATGTTGAACTATAAAAGTTTTGTATGAAATATCTTAATATACATCGTTGAGCTTGAACATTAATTTCTATGAATGCGCTAGCATCATAGCTAACGCATTGATTAAATTAATTAAATCATAATTGATTATTATGATTAAACGCATTGATTAAATCATAATAATAGATTTAAAAATAAATTTTAAAGTCAGTACGAAAAGTCCTTTGAAGTTAAATTCCTGGAAATATATGGATTTGAAGTTAAAAAGTAGGTGTAAGCAGCTATCTGAAGGTAGATGTTTAAACAAGTCTAAGACACTTATGTATTCTTCATACAGGATTTCAAATAAAGAGTACTGCAGAAAAGAAAAAATTATTATTAATCTGATTCTTTTTGCTATGTAAAAGCAATTAGAATATACTTTGAAAAAAAATATTTAATGTTATTGAAGCTTTTTTATTTGATTATCTCAATTTAAATCCATACATTCACAAAAAATAAAAATAAAGGAAAATATTTTGATATTTTAAAGCTGCTAAGGGAAAATATTTTGAAATTTTAAAGATGCTAAGAAAATTGAAACACAAATTGCTAATATTCTTGAAATTACTGTATTATTCCTTATATTTACTTCAAACGAGAAAATTCTAGAAACTTAAAATAATCTTATAAAAAAAAGCTATGAGCTTCACTTAAAAAAATATATTTCCATACATGCTAAAGTAAATAAGTGAAGACGACACATTTATCAAAAGACTGGATCAGGATATTTTGCACCACGGTGTACAATTATTCAAATCAAATGTAATCATAGCTTACTTAATTGAATCAAAATTGAAATTCAACACAGTGTAAAGGTTATTTAAACACCTAGCAGTTTTAGCTTTCTTTGGAAACGTTTCAGAAAAAATAACTTGAGCCAAATTCATGATTTGCAATCCATAATCAATTACATATTAAGAGATGGGTGATTTTATATATCTTATTTTATCAGACATTGTACTACTTGACAAAATCAATGTCATTTTCATTTTAAGCTAATGTTTTAATTTGAATGCAAGACTTGAAATAAAATGTTAAAAGCATTTTGTAACAAATGATTGTAAATGGTAAAAAAAATGTATCATTTTAATCAATCATATTATTTAAACTTCACCTTACGCTGTCTTTGAAGATAATAAAAAATTTAATTTTTATTATTTTTCTATTTCAATAGATTTAAAGAAGCATTTTTATCAAGATGTAAAAATGTGATGAATAAAGTATAAAAGAAATTTTTTATTGAATTTTGAAAAAAGAAAGAAAATTTAATGCTTATACAAGTGCGCAGTTTTATAATTGATGATCAGTTAATGGCAAATTCTGTGTTTATAGTATAATCTTTTATCAAAAAAAAAAAAAAACAATCTGATTCCTAAATTGAAATTGATATATTAGAATTAAGACGTACCGAACTAATTACTTATTGCTTATCACAGATATATATAATATCTAATGTTGAAACTTTTCTCCATAAGATAAAAAAATACAATTTTTTTTTAATGTAGCAAATTAACTTTTCCAGAATTAGAGAATTTAAGTTCTTATATATTTTACCAGTGAATTTAATCACGTTTAATAGAATTTAGAAAGCATTTTATCAAATACCATTCTAATATTTTTTCTTAAAATGAAAATTAACTAAAATAACTGATACATTTATTTTAGTACGTTTTCTGACATATTTTATTATATAGTAAAAACGTTAGATAAGGATCAAAATAAAATTATCAAAATTAAATAAGGATCAAAATAAAAATGTTCTGACATATTTTATTATATAGTAAAAACGTTAAATAAGGATCAAAATAAAATTGTCAAAAATTGTTAATTATTGTGTTTTTATTAAATATAATTGAAATATATGAGTAAATACTATGTAAGCTCTAATTAATATTTGTTATAAAAGTGGAAATACCGGAAAATTATCAATGGAATATTAATCAGATAAGAAGTGAATTAACTCTTTTTTGTCTAACTCAAATTGTGTTCTGTTAATCAAAATTAAATCTGAATTTCAGCATGGGTAGAACACATCGGGAAAGGAAAGTTTACGTATGTAGATAATGTGCAGCCACAAAATTGCTAATAATTTCTAAGTTAAGTTTATTTTGCTCAATATTTTGCATAACCCTGTACGAAATTCCTAGCAAAGAAAACAAATGGGTGAGAATTCCTCTATAGGTAAAATTGGATTCAATAAAATTGTAACTTAAAATCTTTTTCACTTTTCATCAAGAAATATTTTGCGATTATCTTTTATTAGAGAGTATTTTACTCTGCGCAACCAGATTATAGCCTACATCCAATAAACTTCTCATAATTCAAAATATTATATCAAGAAAATGACATGCAACACACGTGAAATACACACGACAAGATGAAGAGGCGAATGAATGACTATTTTATTAAATCAATCATATGTTAAATAAGCAAAGTCGAATAAGGAACAGCAACGGCAGCAATGCGCTTAAATGAAAAAATTAAAAAGCTAGTTTCTTATGCCTAAATTGCATTGTAACGGGAAAATTCGTACTGGAAAAAGAAATTCTTAGTAGCACTTTTCTGATTTAGAGATATTTTGTTGCCTAAAGGACTGTGGTTTAATCGTATTTCTGATCTGTTAAAATTCTAAGATATTTAGGGAATATAGAATCGATAACTTTAGAAAGGTCATACGAAATGCCGTAACGTCTATTTATCACTAACAGCTAAGAGAATATACATATTACACATATGGTCTTAATGAATCGTACAGCTATCTCTTGAGCCATGAACCAAATAAGATTATTGAAAGCCAACAAGTGCCTTCACGAACAGTTCAAGGATATTTTCAACAGAATAGGTTATCAACTCTGCAACTATGGCTACAGCTATTACACTCTACATAAAATAATAGCAACACTAATTTTCATATCAATGACAAACTTACATTCAGGAATTCCGTGACGACATGTTTTTCAGACGAATTTCGGTTCAGATTATACCATCATAATGGTAGCATCCTTGTTTATTGCCCCCATGAAGGATGCATGCAATCAGTGTGTACTGCGTACCATCATATTGGCCATCATCTAAACTACATCATATGACGTCCCATTAAATAATCGGTCAGATCTTGTTCGCAATGATATCATGTTCAATACATACTGATACATAATTTGTTGTTTTATGGATAGTTAACTTTAAGATTTATTCAAACCTGAGAAATGCAATGCAACATTTCTACAAGATTACTGGGTGTTTTTGGTATTGTATGCATCATTCTTGATGCAAAAATATTTGATTGCAGTTTTAACAACCCTTTTTATAGAATTTTAACATTTAAAAAGTCTGATCAGTGTTTATCAAATTATAGAGATATATCAATATGCTAGTCACTTCTATTGGTATTGTTGCTGTTCTCGTGTGCCAGAGCTAGGCAGGCAAATTGGGGTGCGCTGCTCTACTCCTCCAACTGAACCATATTTGGTGTGGAGTCCAACTTCTTCTGTACACACACATTCTATAGGGACCCGTTTATAGGGAAGACAACCAATCACACCTCATTCTCACACAAGGAAAGGACAAAGACAGGATAGAGAGAGAGAAAGTACATCCCTGTCTGAACCAGGATTCAAATGCAAGACCTCCCTATCCGTACACGCTGACCACTAGACAAGTTGGCCGGCACTTCTATTGATAAACTATGACATTGCGATGAAACATATTAATAGTGTTGAAAAAAATTCCCCAGTGTATAAGTGCTGTTAATGAGAATAAAAATTGTATTTAATTCTTATATCTCAGGATGTGTGTTTTTAAAATTCTTAAAAATTTAATCACTTGTTATTTTTAGTATAACATTCTTGTTTAATAAATATCGTTTTGTTATTTGCATTTCTTATCAGTGGAACAATTTTAAAGGCCAATAATAGTCTATATCCTGATTCTAAGCATCTTTTCATTAAAAATGTTTCATGAAACATATTAAGTAAAGTATTTTTCTAATTTCCTCCTCGCATGCTAATTGTTATCTATATTTGTCAGACAAATCGTCTTTATTATGTATTTATAGTATTTCACTAGTGAATGTTATGCCTAGTTCTAGTGAATTTATGCCTAGTTCTTATTAATTTAGGAGAATACAGTTAGTTGCTTGAAGGTTTTAAGGCTACGGTTTTTAGGGTAAGTATACACATTAGAATGTTACAAAAATGAAAACTTCACCCAATATTTCCTGATAACAGAACTTGAAATATCATTAAATGATAGGTAATTAGTTCTAAGAGACCGAGTAAATTTTTTAAATTTGCCATAACTAGAAATCCACAAGTCTTGATTGAAAGATTTCTTGAAATAATAGTTGTAAATGTTTTCAAAACTCAATAATCCAATTTTCAAAATGTAAAAAAAAAAAAATCCCATCAAACTTTTAATTCCATAGCACCATATTTATCTTCCACAGAAGGAATTCAAAAATTTGAATAATTTTTAGAAAATACAAGTTGTAAAACGTTAAAAAAATGAAACAATAATTTTTAAAATAGAATAAATGATAAATATTTATTAAAGTAAATAAATAATTGGGAGAATGAAGTTTAAAACAGCATAAATAAAAATTAAATGTTTATTATATAAGTATTTTGAAACTTTTGTCATTTTTTCAATTTTGCACAAAGTTTGCAGTAACGAAATTGGAAACCCGAAAAGACCATTTGTGAGTTCACGTTCATAAATATATGAACAAGCTTTCATTAAAAAATAAATTTATTTTCAATTTTTGTTAATGACAAAGAAATTTATGTATATTTTTCTCCTTGTTTTTCTGTAATTTTAAATCCCTCATTTATAACAAATGTGTTGTGTAAATACATTATGATATACTTCATTGTATCCTTTTACTTAGAAAAAATTCATTCTAAAGGTATTTACTTTCCATTTTATAAATATTTTTCATTTATTGATATATAAACAAGAGGTCCTTCTGAATACATCACAAACAGAGTTTCTGATTGTCACAGTTAAAATATTTTCAAAATATTAATCATAAAACAATATATTCGCAAGGAAGAATATGCTAGCTTGAATAATTTCTTAATTAATATTTTAACCATATGATAAGAATTACATCTGTTCATCAAATGGTGCAAATGAACTTAGTTGTTTAGTGCATATTGTTTATTATAATAATGACATATATCACTGCTATAAAAATTCAGATAAGTTTTTCTAGCAATTTTTTCCTTTTTGTGAAAGAATCACTCTCTTGCTACATGTAATCATAATCATTTACTTGCAGATTTTATCCACTTAACAATAGAAATGCTTTGCCAGGTTAATTTGTAAATATCACCTCAATTACATTCCCCTTTTATTTGTTGATATGAATTTCATCCAAATATTTTGATCTGCTTTAAAAATTTTCTATTGATTCCAATTACATCTGCTTATAAAGCAAGACATGCAAGAGTAGCTCATATACATTATATATATTAGCCTTGAGAGATCTCTCTCATAAAGTATCTCATATTATTTTTTCTTCTTTCAAATATTTTCTTAAAATAGTAATTCGAAAACATTTAATTGTCAGATAGGAAATATATGCATCATTATAGATATCATTTGAGAGAAACTTCAATTTATATATATATATATATATATATATATATATATATATATATATATATATATATATATATTATATATATATATATATATATATATATATATATTATATATATATTATATATATATTATATATATATATATATTATATATATATATATATATATATATATATATATATATATATATATATATATATATATATATATATATATATATATATATATATATATATATATATATATATATATATATATATAAGGTTTAAATTCACAGTAGATTTCTGTTTTAGCAATTGAGAAACTTCACGCGTTTGGCAATTAATCCATACATTATAATATTATCTAATGATTGTCACAGTTAATTACTGTAAATAATACTTAAAGTTAATATATTCTTGCCGAATAATGTAGATCACTTCAATGTATCAAAGAATTGCATTTAACTCAATAAATGCGAAAGGAAATCAAAATATTATTGAAAAGCTCCAATATAATTCAATCTTTAATAATGAGGAATAACAAACAAATATAAAACGCCTAGAAAATATTCTTTTATTTCCTCTTTTGTTATTAAGATTTAATCTAGATTTTAATGCATTTCCTTTGTTGAGCAATTTTTTTTGTTATTAAGAACATCGATTAAAAAGAAATTAGCAATCGCTATAATATAAACGTATTTTATGTATTGAGTATGTGTTGACAACGGCATTAAATGCGCACTTGACTATAATCATATTGCAATTTGTAATATGTAAACATCTTTTGTGTATAAACACAAAAGATGTTTACACAAAATATATCATTAAGTTGATTTCTAAAGTGTTTCCTTCGTTTTCTTAAAAACGTTATAACTCTCTATCTTTGAGCTTAATTTACAATAGTTTTTCCACGTAAATTATAAATGTGTAATATTTGTCACGCAGTCTTGTATAAATATTTTAATACACATTATCTATTTCAAAATTTTCAAATAATTTTTTAAGAAAATTGTTAATATTATCTTTTTAATTTTTTCTAAACCTAAACATGTTAACCCATATAAAAGATAAAAAAGATAAAGATAAAGGCTATTATTAAATAAATTCAGTCATCTAGATAAGTATTTATTTATACGTGTATATATATATATATATATATATATATATATATATATATATATATATATATATATATATATATACACTACCTTATATTAATATTCAGGTAAATATTAATATAAATAAATAAAAATAATTACATTAATATAAATTATTAATATAATTAGAATATATATATATATATATATATATATATATATACACTACCTTATATTAATATTCAGGTAAATATTAATATAAATAAATAAAAATAATTACATTAATATATATGTATTCACTTATTTACAGAGAACACCATCAGTGCTTGCTAGTAAGTAATGTATAGAGATTTATTATTTTCTTTTATAAAATATTATAAAACATACTTGAGTTTGGGATTTCTCGCTTAGTGACAAAAATGTACAAACAAGTTAGTCATGCCAATTATACATTTAAAATTCCTCTTTCATTTGTCTCCTTTCAAATCTTTACAAAAATATATAGCAATTACTATATACAATTTAATTTTTTTTTTTTTTTTTTTTTTTTTTTTTACCAAAAACTAGCAAAGTCAGATTAATTTCATAAAGAAAAACAGAAGATACGTATCCGTTATTGAAAGAATTACATTTATTTTAAAATAGTTTTCATTCCAAATTAAATTTTGCTTGTGCTACTTTTGCATAAAGATAAAAGCTAATATTATAGGTGTGATAAAAATCTAGATTATACACTACGTGCCGCCAATATAGTGATGTAAAGTAGCATATATATATATATATATATATATATATATATATATATATATATATATATATATATATACATACATTATCAAATTTTAGGTGTGTTTAAAGTAGTCTCCTCAAGCATCAACGCAATTTTGTAGACGAAATTTCACAGATTAAATGCCTCAGTCATTCATTTCTTGGAATAGATGAAAAAAATGCATTTATAGCCACATCAATCTTTTCTTCTGAATGAAAACGACGTCCACGTAATTTCTTTTTTAGATTAAAGAATAACCAAAACTCGCACGTAACTAGATCAGGTTAATACGGCGGATGCTCGATCACTTTAATTTGTTTTTCTTTAAGAAACTGAACTTTTAATCAGGCTGTACGTGAAGATGCATTGTCATTGTGACGCATTAGTCCCCTAAAATTCAGTTCATATAGAATTTCCGAAAGACATTTAGTGGTATACCAGTTTGCTGTTACTGTCTTCTGTCCTTCCACCTTGGTGGCTTTGACCAATTCCATAATTCTGAAGAAAACAGCATACATCACTTTTTTCAGTGCGCGTTGTTTTTTCACCATTGTCGGCGTGGGATCATCTCCAATGACCCATACTTTATTTTCTTGACGTGTTGGAACGACAAAAAACGCTATGTACGTTTCAACACCTGTTACAATTTTAGAAATGATGCAGTGGCCACCATCATTTCGCAATTTAAGAGTTTATTTACTGATTCTGACATGCTCCTCTTTTTGGTGCTCAGTTAGATAATGGGTAACCCAACAGCAAACTACTTTTTTCATATGTACTTCTTCATGAATGATTTTGTGTATGGCTGCGGATCCAATGTTAAGTTCCTTCTGTATCATTTGATAGAGACAGTGATTATCATCCATTAACATTTTTCGTATGACAGACACATTATCCGGGATTACTACCGATGGCAATCTTCCTGTGTGTTCTTCATCCTGAAGAAAATGGCGACCTATTCTAAATTTTCTAAACCATCTGGATACAGTAGCAGGAGCTGGAGATTCATAACCAAATGCTAATTGCAACCGTTGAACGCATTCTTGTTGATATAATCCTGCTTTAAAATCGTAGAATATCATAGCGTGAAAATGTTCTCGCGTCAACTCCATTTTCTCTTCTGTTTAAAATTTATTCTACGCTAAGCAAGTTGACGTAAGTCAGTAAAATATCGTCTTCTGTGTTAAAATACTTTGTATTTTAAAATTAAACCGTTATTTTTATTTTGTAAACTCTTGTCTGTGCGTATCTCAAAAATTTCAGATTAACCCTCATATTATACAATATGTTAATAGTATTGCGTAATATGAAGTATTGTATAATTTGATATATACAATATATTATTTCTATTATACCTAATAAATTGCCTTAAAAACTGCTTATGTTGAATAACTATATTACATGTAAAGATATTTTAAATAGTTTTCATCAGCTTGAAGACATCCTGTTGGAAAATGAGAAGTAAAATTTGCATTCATAATTTCTTTATATAAGTCTATCGAAGTGGGTTCTTGGAAATTTTAATGGTTTATTTCCTCCTATCCGAAAAATTATTTCCCCCATTCAAAAAGAATTCCTTTTAAACGGGAAACAACTGTGGGATCTTGTGAAAATGATTTTTGATTACTAAATTAAAATTTAATTTGTATAAAATGGTTTTCATTTGTTTGTTTACCTATTAAATGATTCCAAGCAGCACTAACAGTTAAATGATGCACTGATTTGCACATTGTTAGCAAAACTGAATATTTCAATGATTTGAATACTTACAATAATACTCATATTAAAATTAATAAACTGTACCAAGTATGTTAGGCTGGTGTATGTGAAGTATCACTAAATATTCACAATAAAATATTCATGATATCTTTAAGTTAAATCATCAAAAAACATTCAGGGATAATTTTAAACCATTCTGAAAAGTTACATTACTAAATATATAAAAAAAAATTCATGCTGTTATTTAAATGATTTTAGTAATAGGTATTTTTCATGGACTAAATTATATTTCTACAATAGGATAGTGAAATATTTTCAATAATGAACAAACGCGTGTATATGTACGATATATGCATGCATATAGCAACTACATTTGATTTTAAAATGAGAATCTTAGTTACTAGTTTCATGATTGTATTCTGTTCGACACATTTGCCTATATCTCAGTATAATCATATACCTATGTATAATTAATCAATCAGACATATCTCTAGGAACATAACATCTAGGAAATTATCAAATAAAGCAAGTTAATTAAAAACAGGAATAAAATTTCTGAATTTTCATTCTTAATGTTTCTGTTCTTTTAATTTATTAAAATAAATTATTTTCTTGATTGTTTTCAAATATATCGACATGATATTTAATGGAAAAAACATTTCTTTACATAGGAATAAAAAATGCGCTCAGTAATACTACTAAAATATTAATTTAGTATTAAATAATGCAGACATTCAAGAAAATAAACATTTTACATTAAAGGTATAAAGGACAACATTTAAGTAGGTGATAGCTTTCGTATATTTAGATTTTGAATATCCGATTTGAAATGTTCATATTAAATACTTTATAAAATAAAAATATTCAATAGACGAACTGCATAACAAATGATAAAAATTTGAACAAATGCTACATTTTATTTGCGGTTGATATTTATAAAAGTGCTTTCATATGAATTGAAATCGATATTTTTTATTAAATATTATTACTTAAAGAAAAACATTGTCATTTATCAAATGCGTACATATTGACAAAACAAGTAGACAAGTATCTGAAATTTCAATACTTACAATAACAATTTTCTTCTGGTTTTCAGTAAAAAGACATTTTAATTTAACATTATAAGAATTTGCATTACAAAATAATGTATCAAATAAAATATTTAATACAATGAAGTAAGTGAAAGGCTATCGTTAAAGAAAAATTATTCAAGTAATAAAGAACACATTTATAAGTGATAAGAATTTTAGTGATAAATATTACACATGCAATGAGTGTTTAGTAAATGAAAAAACCTGAAATCCAATATTTGATTTCTTGAAATGCCTAAATTTTGTTTTATAGATAATTGTATATTTATAATTGCTATATATAATATATATAAAAATATATTCAATGCATATATATATATATATATATTATAGGAATACAGGGTGACAACTTTATCCTGTTGATAAAACAATATTGTATTAAACTAAAAATATGGAGATTATTTTCAAAACACTAACTTTACTTAAGTCATTTGTTACTTAAATATAACAGATTTAATTATTTTCAAAATGGCTCCCTTGAACATCGATACAGAGCTTTAAACGTCACGTAAAATTTTCTGCAATGGGATATGCAGTTCAACAGTCCTTAATTTAGTTCATTCCTTCTTAAGAATAGACTTAAGGCATTCCAAACTTCTTTGTGGCTTAGAGCATACTCTTGATTGCAGAATAGACTAAACACTATAATCCATTGGGTTTACGACAGGTGAATAGGGGTGTTACATTCTCACTCTGAATTTGCTGTAATCTTTAATTTGCTGTAATTTGTCGTTAAAATACTGATTTAATTGAAAAAATGAAGTAGTTTGGTGATCAAAATTTAGAATTGGATTACATAAACGACTATGATTCAAAGTGTGCTTTATATGCACTTCAAATAAAGTTACAAACTAAAATTGAAAGCGCCATTAAAGAAATTAAACTATGTAACAGTGCTTTATGTGGAACTAAGTCTCTTCTAGAAATTTAGCTCAAAATTAGCAATTATTTGTCGTCGAAATTTAGCTCCAAATTAGCAATTCCTCAAATTTAGCAATTATTTGTCGTCGCTGTTTCGGCATATTGTTTAAACAAGGAAATAAAAACTACATATTTGTTTTACTAACACTAACATCTCTTAATCAAATGAAATTTCTATAAAAAGGGATGGACATGAATTAAACCAATCAAAATCAGTACAATTTTGTCAATAATATAAAGTTGTCACCCTGTATTTGCAGTACTTGTTTTGAAAAAGCATTGCTTTAACTTTGGGGAAAAATATAGGTTGTTTATTAAGTGTTTAATACGGCAATGTTTAATAAGTGTTATACAGATAGCTCCATCGAGATAAACGTTGCAATATTTTTTATATTTTAGGCGTAGCCAATCAAAAAAAATTATTTCTTAAATTTGATAGTTTAAAAAAAAACAAAAAATCATCAATCATAAAATTAAGTTGCGGGAAATATTGTGTGATACTTTAATGATATAAATACTTTCATTCATCGTTTTCTATTAGAAACCATAACATTTGGATTGTGTATCATGTTTTCTCTGAGTCGATCAGAAATCACAAAATGCTGATGATTCAAGATAATATTTGATGCTCTTTAAGAGAAATAAATCGTTTCTTATGCATTATGTAACAATAGATGAAGCATGAATTCCCATTCAAACTTAAATCCACAACCAATAATTGAATAGACAGCAATGAACAAAATTCTCCCAAAGAAATTAAAAATTTAAATGTCAGTTAACAAATTTCGGCCTTTGAATTTCGGAATAGCGTGATATTTAATAGTCGATTATCTTTAGAAAAGGACTATAAATAGTAAATAATGTAAGACTTACAACTGAGTTTAAGGAAAGGAATTATGATACTATAACTATGAGTTGAAAGAAATAAGTATTTCGGTGTTAAATGGGAAAATAATCATGTAGTATCAAAGTGATCATTTGACGTTGATATATTTGAAATACTGATTTACTTGAAAAAAAGCAGTTGATCAAAATTTAGAATTGGATTTCATAAACGACAGTGATTTAAAGTGTGCTTTATATGGATTTCAAATAAAGTTACAAGCTAAAATTGAAAGCGTCATTAAAGAAATTATAGAAGCCGTCAATTCATACATGGCAAATCGAACAGCATTTTGTATAAAACTATGTAACAGTGCTTATATATATATATATATATATATATATATATATATATATATATATATATATATATATATATATATATATATATATATATATATATATATATATATATATCAAAAATTCAGCCACTTTTTGCTCAACTTTTAGAAGTTTCATTGAGATTTCATTCCTGCTAGTTATTTGTTAACTCATTACAAAATTTTCGTTAATTTTACATACTTGGGAAACAACATAAGCTTTGACATTATGTTGTTTCCATTGACATTATGTAATGAACAACTTGATGATCAAATTATATTTTAAGACTTTCTTTAAATTAACCACATAATATTGAAGGCTTGAAGAAGACGTTTTCGTAGAAAAGGGTCATTTTCACGTGTCAGTAGGGAGGAAACCCCGCAAAACTCCCATTCATTTTTTCTGACAGATGATCAAAGAGGAAGTAGAAAAGAAACATCAATCTCCTCGGTTCAATAATGATTAAAATCAAACATGTGACTATTTACTAGAAGTACATTCCTAATTATAAGTAATTGTTTACGCAAAATACAGGTTTGTTGACTTTGAATATCTTTGAAATTATTCAACATTAAAACCAGGATTTTCTGTATTGGGACATCCATTATTCTGTTATTTCCACATTCCCCCAAATATTTGTTTTAATATTTTTTGAAAAGCTCATTTTTTGCTGGCATGTTTTAAAAATAAACAATGTACAAACGTTCGAATAAGTAATAATTTCCTCAATTTCTTTCTTCGAATAGTATGTACATGTTGAATTTAATAAAAGTGGTTCGAATCATTTTGGAGGATTTAAAATTTGGCAGCAAAGCGTAAAAATTTGCAGAATAAAATTTACTTTAAAATGCATTTCAAAGAAAATTTGTACATTGCATACTAACTTTCCTGCAATTTTATGTAAAGTATTTTTATTTCAGTCTGTAGCTAGGAAGACATTCTTTTCCGTCTAAATACATTTTACAAGATTTTAAAATAAGTTAATAATGCTTTCATAGGTTAAATATTTTATGAAAAAATAAATGAATATTTTTATTTCTAATATATTATATTGGTATAAGTTTAATAAATGTTAATGTTATTAAAAATAATTTACTTCTTGCCATTTTTATTATACAGATGCATTAAGAACTTATATTTGTATATTAAATTTTGTTAAATTTTTTGTTAACTTTGTGTCAAATACAATCGAATTAAAAATCTAAGAATCATTTTAAAAAGTAATTTTCAAATATATATAATTTTAATGTATTTCATTTTAAGAAACAAATATAATACATAAAGCAATATTAAATATTTAATACAATTTCTTATAAATTCATCGCATTTATGAATATTTTATTCATTAACATCTAAAAGAACTCTATGTTTAATTAGTAAGGTGCACAACAGAATATAATTAAATTCCAATATGTGGATAAAAAATATAAATTTAAGAATATAACTAAAACACATTATAAATATTAAAAATATATGCAGGAAAATTTAATAATCTGATTCTTAAAATTTTCTGTAGTTTTATCTTAACTTTCTAAGTGAATTCATATAATTTAAAACTGTATCAAAATAAAGAGTAATATCAGGAAAGTTGTTTAATTGAAAAGCAATTATAGAAATTTCACATATATATGAAATTTTTAAAATTTAGATATTCCTATAAGGATTTTATGACAGTCTATTATGTGAAATATGGAAATTCCCATACAAAATAGTTCCTATAATTAAGATCCATAGAGAATATTTTTAATTTAGAAAAAATTTCATTATATTTGCAAACTAAATACATATCAACATTGACAAAGTATAAATTTTATTCTAAAAATGTATATAAACAGATAGAATTTTTATTTCATTCTGGTATGTATAATATGGCAATCGCGATGGATGATTTAAGATAAATTGCTTTATAAATTTAAAAATTGGCGTGTTTTACATTTTTATGTCCTTAGATAATATTATAAATTTAAGATTTTTAAGTTATTTTATAATTTTTGTTTACGGAAAACATATTTAAAATTTGTTATGCTTTAACTAATTTAAAACATTTCATCGTGTTTAAAATATCTTTCGATTCGCAAGTAGCATTAATAACTAAATAAATTTAACTTTATTTTGAAACTTTATTGAAAAATTAAATTTTTAAACGTATATAGTAATTACAAAGTTAACGAACTTATGTATAACCAACATAAAATTTAAATTATTGTAATTGTAAGTAAAATTGAAGCATATTAAAATCTAGACAATTTAAATTTATTTCAAATTCATAATTCTCAAATATCAAATTTTTTTATATTTTTCATGTATATCACTAATTTAAGTAAAATTTCATGAAATATTTATCACTAATTTAAATTTAATATATATCACTAATTTCATGAAATATTAATAATTTATTACGTTTATATGTTGTTGTTTTTTTCGGAGCAAATTTTCTCAAATGAGTTTTTCCAGCAGTGCAATTAGGAAAAATAATGAAACACTTACTCATAATCATCATGAAAATAAGTTAAACACTTACTCATCAAGTGAAGAAAGAAGTTCTCAAAATTTTCTAAAACGATAGTTCTTTGAAAATAATATATCAATGTTTCTCCATTATTGAGAGTCATAAATTTTATAAGTAAATTTTAAAACTGGTCACTAGAGCTCAGCGTGTGTTCGGCCGCCGGTAACTCTGACCGCTACCGCCAAAAACTATGTATAGTTCTTTAAGCGAACGAGATGAAATAGGCAAACCGAAGGATAGCAAATGAGTACTTTTACGGGATCCTTCAAAAACCTTCCTGCAGATGGCGCAGAAGACGGTGTTTATTTATTTTGTTAGCTTTTATTTTCTGTCAGATAACTGTGCGGCGTAAGTTTTGCCCTGCCCATTTCTAGATGAATTGTTTTTCTGTTTACTTGGTTATTAATAACAAAACTTTTCTGAAAAACTTTAGTTCAAAATTTGTAAATTGTTATTGGGAAAGTATATATTGATTCCAATCATTTTATAGGTTTGTTGACTCAATATCAATAATTTACTTATATGAAATTACTTCTATGAAACTCTAATTTTCTCTCGTTTTATAGACAGAATAAAAAATTAAAATATCATGAACACAATTCAGAATGAATCAATGCAAGGCACGAGAAACTTCATTTTTTTAACTCATGAATAATAAATTAATTTTTTCATATTTCTCATTCAATCTCAAAACAAAATAGAAAACAGAAAAATTCATTAAAAGTTTACTTCACAAAAACGTCAAAAAGTGTCTTCGTTTAACTTAATCAAACGTTTTACAACAGAAATTTAAGAAAATATTTCATAACTAAATTAAAAATCAATTTTAACACTTGTTATGCAAAAAAAACATAAATATTGGTAAAAATGTATCACTGAATGAAGAAATTGTGTTTTTTTAATGGATTATAAGTACCAGAAAAATATATAGTTACTTAGTACAGAATAATTATAAATAAATAATTATTTTCTTTATTATTAGGTATAAAAACATGATTTTATACCATTAACTTGAGATTCTTTGTGAATCGTAACAATTTTTGTTTCATTAAAGATATAATTTAATTTAGACTGTTTTTGAAGAGTGGATATATATATATAATTTACATGCTATTTTTATGAAAATAATTTTATATGTTTGTTTTTGTATTTACGCTTTTTCTTCTAATTGCATTTGTTGTCTTCTACAAATATAGAGCATAATTTACTATAATTAATGTCAAAGTTACTTAAATTAATCAGATATTTACCGTGTTCCATACATTTATTTTCCATTTAGATTTGATAAAAATAAATATTTGAATTAAGATACATTCAAGACCATTTGTAAGAATGAAAGCATCTTTTTAAAAATAAATTGGTTATCATTATTAAGAAAAGTTGAAAAATTAGTTTATTTATGCTGAAATTAAGTTATTTCATTAAAGTCATATTTGCTTATATAACCATATTTATATGTGTACATTAATATTCCCTTTTTTTAGATTGAATTATGCAATTAATTAATTAAATGGAACAAATGGCATTCAAATTTATAGTTAAAATATTCCTATCTCAAAGCCGTACTGTAGACAGTCCAATAAATACATAGAAATAATTTTTCAGGAATGTTTAATTATATTTGAATGTTTAAATTTTGGCATTATTAGATAAAATTCAGAGGTAGTGATTTTAAGTAAAATCAAGAGCCAATATATTAAAATAAGTTTATTAAAAAATTTGAATGCAAAATAAAAAAAATTAGAAAAAGATAGTTATACGTTCTAGTTTTGTAAAGTTTTAATTTTATTAACATTATAAGGTATTTTATCGTAAATTGGATTGATTTTATTTTTTACATATTTATTCATGAGTGCATTTAAGTCACAAATGGGAAAAGTTTTGAGTTACTGAATATACTAAATTTGCACTTTGTATTCTAATATTTATTATTTATTCTTCATTCTTTTGGGCAAAACTTAATTATTTTTTTACATTAATTAAATTAATAAAATGAATAAAATTAAATTGTTCAATAAATTGAGAATGGTTTCATTTCATTTATGTGTGGGCACTTTTATTTTGTTCTCTGGTTTCTTCAAATCCTTTAAATGATTCATTATTTTTATATTAGTCAAATTAGTTAAATTAATAAAAAATGAGTAAAATTAAATTATTTAATAAATTGTGAGATGTTTTAATTTTTATTTCTGATTTTTATTATAAATATTTATTATAATAACCATTTTAATCATTATTATTTAGAGAATTGGTACATTGATTATAATCTAAATTAGTTATCCTTGATATTCTTAGGAAATAGGTATTGCAGAACTTTTAATTTTATATTTTAAGTAAATATATTGCACATATAGTATGATAGATACATGGTATAAGTAGTATTAATTACAAAAACTCTTTTTACAAGAAATTCTAAAGAAAATATATTTTATACTAAAGATTAATAAAATTCAATGTAAATTACCCATAAATTTTTCGGTTCATATTTAGCAGAAATTGATTACATGCAATATTTTGTACACAATCAGAGCAAAGTTCATGTCGTACCATCTTAATTAAAAACCATTATTTAAGCATCTTGAATTACATGAATTTTAAATTATATGACGCCTATAATCGTATTTAAACTATTCAATATAGAAAGATCTATTTCATTCATATACACCGACTGATTTTACTTTCGTTATTTTTTTTTTTAATGTCGACTTACATTGCTTACAATTACAATTTTCTCAACTATTTTTTCACTAGTTTCACAGTCAATAGCAGCATCAAAATATTTTATTATGCTCGAAATATGAAAGTACATTTTTATTCTCATTTATTTAATAGGAATTACATCAGAGTCCCCATTTTTAATGTCCTAAAATGAAATACCAGACATCAGTAAACTTCTTTGTTCAACTTTATGAATTAGTAATTCCCCTTCACACAAGTCGCCAGGTAAATGTTCTCGTTTTTATTCAGTTACGATTTTAGTGTTGTTGTTGCATATCTCTTTTAACCAGTAATGCTAGACCAAGCCTGTAACGTTAATCACTCCCAAGAAATCTAGCACTATCAAAGGAATGTCGTATAAATCTTGCTTGGTTAGCCCCATGCACGCAAGAATGTGTTCTGACGTAGCTTGTTCAGGGAAACCCAGGATAAGAGATTGTGTCCTATTCATGGATGGGTTAAAGTTGCAGCCTCTGTTAATCAAGAGACCAGAGGCTCTGTCTTAGCTCTTGATGGTATCCCATTTAACCTGGGTCCTGCACTACTGGGACCTGACCGGCTTGAGTGACCCTACCATAGCTCTCAAGGTTCTCAGAGCACTCAAACCCAACCAGAGTGTCAAGCTAAGTTATACGATGATAGTAAATTATGGATGTGGCCTATAAATCATATTTTCTATAACATAATTCCAAGCATATATTGATAAGTGCATTATCGGTGGAACATAAATTTCATAAGACAAATCCAGGCTATGTAAAATTACGTGCAAAATTGTCCTGTGGCACAATTAGTTGAAGCAATTGATTCTACTCAAAGATGGTAGTTAGATATATCAAGAGAAATTTCTCATGAATGGTTTTAAAAAGTCTTGGATTTCAAAATCAGTAGTGCAAATTGTTATTCCCCAATTCGAAGTGCTTCTCCAGTAAATACATCAAGTTTCTCAACAATCATAAAAATAAGAATAATTAGTACATGTGTGTGCGTGCGTGCGTGTGTGTGTGTGCGAGCGTGCGTGCGTGTGTGTGTGTGCGAGCGTGCGTGCGTGTGTGTGTGTGTGCGAGCGTGCGTGCGTGTGTGTGTGTGTGTGTGCGAGCGTGCGTGCGTGTGTGTGTGTGCGATCGTGCGTGCGTGTGTGTGTGCGTGCGTGCGTGCGTGTGTGTGCGAGCGTGCGTGCGTGCGTGTGTGTGCGAGCGTGCGTGCGTGCGTGTGTGTGCGAGCGTGCGTGCGTGCGTGTGTGCGAGCGTGCGTGCGTGCGTGTGTGCGAGCGTGCGTGCGTGTGTGTGTGCGAGCGTGCGTGCGTGTGTGTGTGTGCGAGCGTGCGTGCGTGTGTGTGTGTGCGAGCGTGCGTGCGTGTGTGTGCGAGCGTGCGTGCGTGCGCAGGTGTGCGAGCGTGCGCGCGTGTGTGTGCGAGCGTGGTGCGTGCGCGTGTGTGTGCGAGCGTGCGTGCGTGTGTGTGTGCGCGATCGCGTGCGTGTGTGCGTGTGCGAGCGTGCGCGCGTGCAGGTGTGTGCGCGGCGTGCGTGCGTGTGTGTGTGTGCGAGCGCGCGCGCGTGTGTGTGTGCGAGCGCGCGTGCGTGTGTGTGTGTGCGAGCGTGCGTGCAGTGTGTGTGTGTGCGGACGAGCGTGCGTGCGTGTGTGTGTGTGCGAGCGTGCGTGCGTGTGTGTGTGTGCGAGCGTGCGTGCGTGTGTGTGTGTGTGTGCGAGCGTGCGTGCGTGCATGTGTGTGTGTGCGAGCGTGCGTGCGTGTGTGTGTGCGAGCGCGCGTGCGTGCGTGTGTGTGTGCGAGCGTGCGTGCGTGCGAGCGTGCGTGCGTGTGTGTGTGCGAGCGTGCGTGCGTGTGTGTGTGCGAGCGTGCGTGCGTGCGTGTGTGTGCGAGCGTGCGTGCGTGCGTGTGTGTGCGAGCGTGCGTGCGTGTGTGTGTGTGCGAGCGTGCGAGCGTGCGTGTGTGTGTGCGAGCGTGCGTGCGTGTGTGTGTGTGCGAGCGTGCGTGCGTGTGTGTGTGCGAGCGTGCGTGCGTGTGTGTGTGTACAAGCGTGCGAGCGTGCATGCGTGCGCAAACAATAAAGCATAAAAATGAGTTCGGAAATAGAAACTTTTCAAAACTCTAGTACATAAATCGAAATTAAAATTATTATTGCATCTATAGGACGAGAAGGATCAATTACTAGCTCTAAAAATAGTGAGTGTAACTTAATTCGTGGATAATAAAATCGATTGTCTATTTTACATTTATATAAAGATCCTATATCAATCTCAATTTTAAAATACCCTTCCAGATTATAAATATAAATCACGTAGTGCAGGATTCAAGTGTAATTAAATTCTTGTTTTGTGATTATTGATAAGTGACATTCACGTCATCTGATAGAATTTCATATATATATAGATAGATAGATAGATAGATATATATAGATAGTTACATAAATATGCAGATCCTGTAAATTTATTTGTACATGAAAACAACAAAAAACATAGAATACTCAGCTTGATAAATCATTCAAATTTGCTTATATGTATGTATAATTGTTAAACTCATTCTAAGTTAAAAATAGTTAATTACTATAATTTAAAATCTTATAATATCAATTATAATGACTAGACTCTAGAACTATACATTAAATTAATTTACTATGGATACGATATGATGGTTTTGGATATGATGGTTTTTGTATCATTGTTAACCATGTTTTAGGAAATAAAATATTAAAATATAGGAAAATAGGAATACTAAATTTAATTTCGACTGAAATAAATATTTCCAATAGCTTTGTGGGAAAATGTATTATATTTATAGTTGTTAAAGGAAATAAAAAAATTTTAATTGCAATTTTATGAAATTTTAAAAATTATAATTCATTGCATAAATCAACATCTGAAATATATTTATAATATTAGTCTCGGCATATTTTCTATCCTACGATTTCTATTCTACATTAGTAAGTTTAATTAAGGAATAGAGAAAATATAGATTCCTAAAACAACCTTGGATTTTAAACATTGCATAATTTTTAAGTTTTTTATGTAAATTATTTGTATACTAATATTTTTTGAAAACCTTAAAATATAAGGTTAGAATGTTTTTCTTGAAAATAGCGAATTATTAAGAAATCATTCTGTAAATTTGATAATTTGATTGCAATTACATTTATATTTATTTCTTAATTATTTTCTGAAATTTTAAATTTTCTATTAAATTCAGCATAAAAATATATTTAATTAAAAAATATAAAGAGTAAAATTAATTTATAAACCTTACTGTGTAAAATACAAAGAGTAAAATTAATTTATAAACCTTACTGTGTAAAATACAAAGAGTAAAATTAATTTATAAACCTCAGTTAGAAACTCAGAAATTTTAGTTTCGTAAACAAAACAGGAAACCCGATACTTTTTTTTTAATTTTCTTTTCTTACACATTGTGTTTCTTACCGACTTATAATTTATTTTAAAAAGGATTGAAAATTCATTTTTCACACAAATGCTTCTGTTGATTTTTTTGATAAAAGTTAATCAAAAAACGGTGAAAATATTCCTGTAAATGGTTTTGTATTATTTTGAACTTACTTGAATATATAATACTATTCACAAAAGTTATTCTTTTACACTGATGTTTACCTAAAATCGATAACACGCTATTTAAAAAAGCTTTATTTTAAAACCAAATGTTTTTGGTGCGAAAACCAAGATTATCTTTTTTTCGATCTTCCTTTCCATTTGGTAAATAGTTATTTTAATTTTTTACTTCACTGATTTTTGTAACTGTTACTTTCCAAAATGACAGTAGAGAAAACGTTTTTCCTATTAAATGGGAAAGGATTTAATAGGACATCACAGGACTCGAAATTTGTCACACATGACCAAAAATTAAAGTGAAAATATATAAGATAAAATAAATGGAAAGCCTGTGTGGTAAGAAATTCTGAGAAACAAAACAATGTCTATCTTTTAAGCTTACAACTGACATTCTTTTCGAAAATTAAATTCTTGCAAAATCTAATTCAACTTAGCTTAATCTTCTTTGAAATTATGTAACTCACTATAATTGTTTAACCTAAATATTTAATATTATTAATAAGAGACACAAATTAATGAATAATTAATAGGAAACATTAATAAAATTAATAAAAAGCAAAAATTAATTAATCATGACAGCTTAAATACATAATTAATATTCTAAGCAGAATTTTGAATATATTTCTAGAGACTCATTATTTTTGTTATATTTTTTATATTTCTCAATTTCTGGATATATATGATTATCATATTAATATATCATCAGGTGAGCAAGTTTACTTAGTTTGGGAAAGATATTTAAGTTTATATAAATTGATTTATCATTAGTTGACTTAATTACAGTAATAATTGACTAGAATTTTTTTCTTTAAAATAAGTCACGATCAAGCCAATATTAAATTTGTATCTTCATTAAATATATCTAGGAGAAGAAAAACATCAAATAAGTTAACATAGTATTTAGTGCACTTTTCTGTTTTTTTCTGTCAATGCAACAATTGTTTCAATCCTTGTTCCAATTTGAATTAAATGCTCATTTTTATTCCAAATTCGAATATTTCATTTTTGTAATATAAATGCTTTATTAGATTTCATTAAATAACATTAGACTTAATATGAGCAAAATATTTTATTCTAATTAATAATTATTGGTAATAGCATGATATTGAAAATATGTATTCAGCTAAGTACAATAAAAAAGGGACTTTTATATATCATGTATATAAATTAGGATTCAAAAATAAGTTTAAAATGCAATAATTATTAAACTATTGGTTCTAATTATTCTGGCTTTCCATGTTGATTATAAATTCGTTATGTTTGCAAAATTAAAATTTTTAAATAATGTTTGTATTTGTGTTGAAAAATGATGATTTGACTTATTCTATGAATCTCATGCAAACAGTTTAGCATAAATAACTTAAAAATCAATTGATAACCAACTTTAATAGATCTCTTAAACACTTTCCCGATATTTTTTTTCAATTTTTGTGTTAAGAGAATGAACCATGTAACATTATTCAAATTATATACAAGACGATTTTCAAAACTTTTATTTTTGAAAGATATTTAATTTATTTTGAAATCTATTCGGTTTCTTTAATCAATTAAAATATCTATACTATGCTTGAAAAATATAAGTTAAATACATTGTGGCCGTAAAAATTTCGTTTGTTTAGTGATATGTAACTGAAGAATATTACAGAGTTAGTTTCATAAGTTTTGTTAAACAATGTATTCACACAATTTACACTTATCGTGAACTGATTTATAGCCATAATAATAGCAGAAGAAAATTCTGATGTTATCTCCTATTCAAACCAAAAACAAAAATTATAGTATAATGGGAATGATTTTTTTACTTTAGTACTTTTAGATGGCACAAGAATAGTTCAAAATAAGATTAAATCACTTCACTATTTTTTTGCATTTTTTTATATTTGTTTAAAGCATTCAGACGTAAATATTGCTCTCAAATTTATGTTTAATATTCACATATGAAGTTTTTAAAAAGCATTCAGAAATATTTAAATGAACCTTTATACGAATTTAAATATGAATGTTGGTAGGAAATATGTAGGAATTACATAAACGTTTAGATTTTCTTTATTAAATGAGTTTAAAGCTAGAGTTGCCAACACTAGTTTAAATTAAAACTAGTTTTGTATGAGAATTTTAAGAGTGTCTACAAATATATTTACAAATGCATTTAATGTCATCATTTTTTTTAAAAAAAATTTCCAATTAATAAAACGAAAGATGATATATCACATATCAGATCATTTTCATTCACCAAAATGCAAATTTTAAATAATTTTATATAAATCTATTTTAAAGTTTAAAAATTATATGTAATTAGCTTAAAATCATTTATCGAACAGCAATTATCCATTCGAAGACACACATAACCATGCAAGTTTTGAAAAGTCATGTGACCCTTGGATTTTGATTAAATGTTTGCAAATACATATTTTTAATCTTTAAATTAATGCTTAGCTATGTATTTGAGAAAAACGGCTCATAAGAAATATGGAAAATAAATTGATTATAAAGTTTTAATTGAAAATGACTAAATAAAAATTTTTGGTTAGGTTTTTAGTTAGAACTATTAGACTCAAATAACGATGATTAAAGCATCAACCTCATATTTAAGATTTTTATACATATTTTGTAATTTATATATATATATATATATATATATATATATTCTTATATTTTAACTAATTCATGAATTTACGTGTAACTTCCTCGTATAATATGTATTTATATAACTGCCACATTTAACCTTGAACAATGCCAAAAAAAGCACAATTCTTCAAAAGATTCATTTAATTCACAAAAATTAAAATTTCTAATTTTATCATTTTTAATTGATTTAATAATAACCCGATTTAAAAGCTTGCTACCGAAAGCATTTTTAACAAGCGATTTTTTTCCAATTACTGATGAATGTATAAAAATAATAGAAAAAATCTATCAATTTTTGAATAAGAAGTTTCAGATTATGAGTATGATCTGAAGAATCTTACTTATTATTCATAATCCCAAATTTAGCAATTATAAGCTCAATGAATAGTTAATAAGCATGGATTTTTAAAATTACCTCATAAATATTAAAAAGCGATTTATATGAAGAGGAATAAATAACAATAGATTTAGCATTCAGTATTCTGTCCTTGTTCAGCATAGCATTCAATGTCCTAGAATTAATTATAATAATTTGGATAAAAATATTAAAACTCCCATTATTTGAATTAATCCTCTTTATTACGATACTGTGAAAGAATTAAGTGACCGTTATGTGATAGATATTTTATCCTTTCTATTTGAATTAAATGCCTGAGAAATAAACTGTCTTTAAAAAGGGGAAATTTCAAATAATAGGTTTTTGATCATTTTTATTCTTTAAAAAGTAAAAACTGTACGCAAATAGGAACCACTTATCACTTGAATGAATTCACTTTTGGCGAAATTTAATGAATAAAATAAATATCGATTCTTTCCAAACAATATTATATTTTTACAAACAGTATTTCATTTAGATATAATTGTATTGATTTGGATTTCAAATCACTACTCATTATTCTGGAAACAAATGAGCCCTAAAGATATTCATAGTAAAATGTATTTCTGAATTAGGAAATGAAACTTACTCTCACATATTTTTGAAAAATTTATATTTGAGTTTGGTATAAAATTAAATATAAATTTTTTTCCAATAAATAAGTGCAAATTTGAAAATAAATAAGAAAATATTGTTTTTTTTTTTAAATTTAAATGCATGTATCTGTTTATCGCATAGTAAAAATTGTATTTTAGTTAATTAAATAATAGTAAAATATAACACCTGATTTAAATTGGATGAACAGATTCGTCCCAGATGCCGTAGAATCCAGGATACTAAATTCTGAATTTTTTTGATAATGAGGAAATGATGCCAATATGACGTATTGTGACGTGCGTGATGGTATAATACTAGGGTTGACGAAAGATAATTTCCTACTTAATTCTTATATGTCTTCCTCTCTATGAAGCAATAAAAACCAGGTTGTCAGATACATACGAAAATCAGCCAAAAAATCACCAAACTCAGAATTTGGCATCCTAGATTATACGACATCTGTGCTACAGATTCTAATTACATTTAAACTAAGCATTAAATTTGTCAACAGATGACGAACATTGTGATCATATCTAATTAGGCATTTCTTCATGATATATACCATAAACTGAATATTTAGAATTCTTATCATTTATCCTATCATAAATATTCATTTAAAACTCATGTCACAAAGATTTTCAGGCATTGCAATAACAAGTTTCATATTAGAAAACTGAAGAAGTCTTATATGTATAATATGTGGTAGAAGTAAGAGAGTTTCAATAAATTACTTAAAATCTCTTAATTTACTCCCTGTCAAAAGAAAATTTAAACTTTGTCATTAGCAATATTCTTTCATCTTTGTTTTCAACTTATGATAATTTTTCCATTGCTTCATTTAAGTATGTAGTAATTTTTGAGATACCTATACATTTTGATTCTTGGGAAAATTCTTAAGCAATGATAGTGTTATTGAGACACTGCAGACATATAAAGACCTTTCTTGAATTATTATTATTAAAATTGTGAGTCACATTTTACAATTTTAATGAAAATATTTCATTGATATCAGCAATTTATCATATAAATCATGTCATATATACAGAATATAGGTTTTTTTTTATAAAATTTAATTTTAAGGATTTATTCCGTTTAGAAACAATATAATAAATCAAATAAATATGGCTTACAAACCTTATTCAAGAAAATAAAATCGAAATAATTTTTACTTTCAAGTAATAAAAATAAAACCATGTAATTTTAAAAATAGGAAAATAAGAACACTTTTGTACTTTAACGTATTAAAATATCTTACTACCTTTGTTTAGAAGAGAGAAATTATATAAGTGAGTATAATTAAATTTAAAAAAATTATTTCAGAATTTTAAAATTTATCAATCATAATTATTAAATTATAATAATAATCATTCATCAAATAACGTTAATAACTTCAATACATTTTTCCAGTTAGAAATATGCTTTGTCTGCTGCAGCTATCATCAATATATATTAAAAGTCAACAATTATGACTAAGTTAAAATTATATGTAAATATACGCAAGATAATTTTTTTTGAATTTTTTAAACCTAGGAAAATAAAACTAACAATAAAATAAATAAATTTTAGTACAAGTTTTTAAGCGTAAATAAATGTAAGCAAATGTTTTATATTTTAATTAACAAAGAATTGAACTAAATTCACTTACAGTTCATCAATATTTAATATATAGTTTAAGCATTTTTAGGATTAAAAATATTAAAATTAAACAATTTTTATAAATTGCTATGATATATCCATTTTATGTAATACACTATTTAAAATAGCGATAGAAGTAAAATGTAATTATTCTTTATGTAATATCAACTTTTTTTATTATTTCCAGTTCAATTTATTTTGAGTTATCGTTTTGCTGAGATACTTTTAGGGAAGAAATAAAGTTTATTCCACTTAAGATAGAATTTCAACAAATCTTTAAAGTATCAGGTTTTACGAAATACTTTTATCTCTTTCAAAGAATATTTCCTTTGATGGGCCCAAGTACTCTTTTGTAGAATTACTACAATATAAAGTTTCTATTATTTTACTAAGTTAGTTAAATCGTCACGATTTATCTCCATTTTAAAAAAAAATCTCTAGTTATTTTACTAAGAGCTAATCCTTTCATATAACCTTTGAAATTAACAACTGTCCCTGATTAATATCATATTATAAAGCAAACATTCCTTCTTCAAAATTAAAATAGTCAACACCCTTAAATTATATAAGAAATATTGAAAATGTGAGATTGTAATTTGCAAAAAGCATATGCAATATTTAGTCAGAATTTTAATAATTCAAGATAAGATTCAAGATAATTTACAAAAGACATATGCAGTATTTAGTCAGAATTTTAATAATTCAACAAATAATATACGTTTCGTTTTATTATAATATTTATAAAATTACAGCAAATGTATTATTGAAGAATTTAGAATTAATAATTTTATTCATATTCTTATAATTTTAACATTTTTCTAGAAATTTCTCAGAGAAAATGCTTGAAAGGAAAATATTTCATCATTTTAACACTTTATCAAGTTATAAATATCTGTATTTTAAGTGATGTTAAAAATCGCTATCTTAACCTATAAAATTATATGATTAAGGAATATGGGTTTTATAGGGGTCACAGGGAAAGGCTGTAACTGATCTATATTAACTCTACTGACAAGAGATGGCGTTACTGCCGAATAGAGTGAACTTACAAAATCCAATAAGAAATAGAGGATACAGAAGTGGATGGCGAACCATCCGTTTCATAAATAATTTTGTTTATTTTCTTTGTGATGTACCTTCCAACCTTATATATAACCTTGTTTATAATTATTAATAATTTCCCCTACAAATATATATATATTTGTTTCTATTTTTTCATGCATTACTATTTAATTAAAAGATGTTAAAACAGTTCATTTGCATTTTGTTTGCTAGAGATGAGATTACATCATCGTATACTTATTAGAAACGTTTTTCTAATTTCTTAAAAATCTTATCTCATTTCACAGCAATTTGAATTATTTTTCATTATATTCTTATTATATATATATATATATATATATATATATATATATATATATATATATATATATATATATATATATATATATATATATATATATATAATTAGTATTTAAAGATAAAGTAAGAATTTGATTTTCTTAAGTTTACATGTTTTATGTAATAATTTTGAAAGAATACAAGATTAACAGAAAAATTATTTCCCACATTTGGTTGTAACTCAATTTCTTATTTATATTCAAACGTGACTTTTGAAATACATGAATGATCTCACATCTCAAATAATTGCGCGTGTCACCTTGTATGATTAAGCAAAATCCACACGCAACTCGTCGGAAGCATATCCAAACCATTTCCGTTGGTAAGAATCCAACTGATCTCCAAATCACCAATTCGTTTCAGTGTTGGAATATTTTACGGTTTGTCAACGAATGCAGCCAAGAAGTCGACTGATCACGCAGGAAACGGCCATACTACAGCTTAGTACCGTAGTTTAAGTCTATGAAAACTTATAACCTTGTAATTAGAACTTCAAGGACAATAATAAATCATAAAATAAAATAATAAAAAAAACTACCTTATAATTTATGAAAATTAAAACACGCGATTCTTTCAGAATTGTTGGAGTTATAATTTTTTTTTTTACAATTTTGTGCAAAATTCACTTTTTACTGTTCTTTTCTCATTTTTACATCATATAAGAAGTAAAACAGATAATGTAAATGACTTATAATAAAAATTATGCATACAATATTTGATATTAATTTCATAACGTCAGTCTAATTAAATGTAAGAACAATCTGTAGTAACTATTTAATTTTAGTTTTGAAATATTGAATACAAATTTTTTTTTCGTCTATTGAAAGTTTGCATGTAATATGTAGAACCTATTTCAAATGTTAATGAATATTTAATGAAATAAAAATCTTGGGTTAATTAATGAATTAAATTAACTCATTAATAATGAACGTCTTCTTCACAGCTGAAAATTCTTACCTTATTCTTCACATTCTTCCAATTATAAGATACGCTTTCAAAATTTTGTTTAAATAAATTTAAAAAATATGAATTTGCTTATATCTATGTTATAAGCTCATGTCATCACATTTATTGATTGTACAGCAATATTTTAAGCGTAACTTTTACATCAGGGTTGAAAAAAATATGTGTTTCAGATTTTGTGGCAATCAGACCAATTTGAAGAATGACACAAAGTTTGATGGAGGCTATTTTGTAGTTTTTTCAACTCACACACAAATATAGTTAGCAATATTATAAAATTAATCATTTAAAATAATAAAAACATTCAAAGACTTGTATTTTTCACTTGAATTTGATAATATTTATGAAGTTTCATAATATTTTGTATTTTAATTATAATTTGTAGAGATGTTATCATTTTAAACTCAAAACTAATTCTTCAAATTATTAAAATATCTGTGAGCAATGAATTTCATCTCAACTCATCAAGAATAGAAATATGCATTACAAGCTTTAATTTTATTCCCTTCTCAGTCAGGAGAAACTCATTTGCCTATATCCTACATCTATATTCATATTTCATCCTTCCAATTAAAAAAAACGTAATTACTAAAACTCTTCCCATCGTATATAGAGGAACATGAATAATTTTCTTTCCTTTACCATTTCTCATTAAAAAAACAGCTGGCAACAGTATATGACACAGTTATATTTTTAGAAATAATGCAGAAAATTAAGGCATCGAGGAATGTGTAGCTTATTACTATATTTAATCCATTTCATTTTCCTATGAGCATCAAATAACATTTTACAAGCATAAGATGTAGATAATTATTTAATATGGGAGGATATAGTTAATTAATATGCTGTAATAAAGCCCCTTTATATATTTTGAAGTCGCGTGTCTTTTGCAACAATAAGATATAAAGTGAGAATTTTCTTGCAAAGTAAACAATAAACTTGTTTTAATATTACTTGCACAGTTTCTAAAATAAGATCATTGTAAGTTGGAAACTTTTGAGATTAAATAAATATTGTTAACTTTAGTTATATTTTTGGACACATGATTAAATAATCAATTTGAGTATTTAGATGCAGCCGTTTGTAAAAACATATCATCTATATTCATCAAAATATCACAAATTCACTCAAATTAAAATTTTAACACAAAACTAAAAATCATTATCATGATGAAATATTTTAACTAGCACCATTTCAATATTTTTTGTTACATTTATGATTAATAAATAGTATACAGAACTTGTCAATAGTGTTTCATGGATAAGAATTTTTTTTTTTATAAAGATTAAATAAAAAAATTTTCTTCGTCCTCGTTAGGACAATTTGTAACATTTAAAATATTACTTTTTGAAAATGATTTCACAATTTTTTTGTATATATTATGAAAACATCATAGTAATATATCACTCTTAGGGTTATAACATGCCTGCGATTGTTTTCTAATTTAAGTTAATCATGTTGTTAAATAAAATAATTTTCATTGCCACATATTTACAAATTATGTCAATGAATGAAATTTACAAAAAAATTTTAAAAAACACATTTAAAAAAAATATATCAACCTAAAATGATATAATTGTATCAATCATTTTAGCGATAGATAACGTTGAAAAACTAGTCAATAAATCAATAAAAAGTAATTTTATTACTATGTGGCACGTTTTAAGCATATGCAAATATTTTATTTAAATATCTTAAAAAAACTCTAATATTTTGGGTTATAAATGAGCTATTACTAACAAGTCATTGCAATAATGCATATAAAGTTTCCCTTTTTACACCTTTTTGACATCTCATTTCATACATTTTTAAGTGAAAGTTGTGTTAAAAAATTTTAAACCATGTATCGGATAAAATATACCTTAAAAAACGAACATAGATAGTAAACGATTCGATAACCAAATCAAAGTAAATCACTTACTAAGTTAAAAAAAAAGGAATTGCGCCTGTACTTTAGCAGATTTTATTCCGTATCAACTTCATTGAAATCGCAACGCCTCAAATATTTATTTTCAGTAGCAATTTCTTCCTTAATTCCACCCACCATTACAAATCTAGCGAAGATAAAAATAGCCCCAGTTGAGGAATTCACATGGAGAGAACGTTTTGCTTCGATCTCTACCTATACCTCCCGATACGTGAAATGTTTGTCGTCTTCGAGCTATAAGTATTACATCGACTTTTATTTTTGGTGGTGGTTTCTTTACAGGAAGAAAAATAAGGTATCACTAAGATAAAAATAAAATCACATTACTTGGAAGAAAATTCGCCTCACCGAATACTGAGTTTTAACAAAAGTTTAGAGTAACTTTGGATTTTTGTATAAGCGGAGAAACTTTCCTTACTTTTTCTATTTATATAGAATTCTTTAAATCAAATATCGTTAAAATTTATGGTAAATTAGGAACAAAAATATATAGCTAATTGCATAAATAGGCTATTAATTTTATCAAAAATTATTAGAAATAATGTTATTTAATATGATCTTATATAAATACCTCCAGTCTTTTAATAAGAATATTATTGTTAAAAATTAAAAATTTTATGAAAAATAGAATGAATATCTTTTTTTAAAACCAAACTGCTTAAAAAATAAGATGTTGCAGGAAAGTATCCTGTAAAAACCATTATACACACAAATCATTAAAAATTTTAATCAAGATATTTTATATTATTATTTTATCACTAACACTTTACAAGTTTATGGATTTTATTATTATTTTTTGTTGTTTTATTTTTATTATTAATATTTTATATTATTAATTTTTATTATTAAAGAAAATTTAATTTTTCTGAATCTGAAATATATTTTCCAAATTTAAAAGTGTTTCCTACGTTTCATTCTTTATTTAATATAAAAATAAAATAATCAAAGAAAAATTTGAGAACCCCATATGAATATAATAATAATAATGAGTGTCTGTGTGCGTGCGTGGGTGTAGTCAGATTTTATGAGAAGATTCATGCATCTATAAATAGCAAAATTTACAAAATTTTTTCCTCAAATAACGCATTAAATTAGGTCGATATATAATAAAACACTTTCAATGAGCTTTATTTCAATTAAATTCTTCAAGATTGTTGACAAAGGAAATATGTAATAATTTAAAAGTTTCAACAAATAAGAGAATGAAAGGACAGTGGTCACCTTATAGTTAGGGCATGGTTAATATTACTTAAATATCGCATCATTCAGTTGTATTGAACTTTGATAAATGCATGAACACATGCTTACACCAAGAATAGATTTCTTGTTATGTAACATATAGACAGCAAACAAGGCATTTTAGTGATGTATAACGAAACTGAATTACTTTTTCTTACAATGAAACTTTCATTTCCATTATGCAATATTTTGTGAAATGTTTTCGTTTAAAATCCAAAGAATCTCACTAATCTTTTTTTTAATGCAAAAACATGAGAAACATCGTAAATTTCTTTGTGTGTGTGTGTATGTGTGTGTGCGTGTGTGTGTGTGTGTGTGTGTGTGTATGTGTGTGTGTGTGTGTGTGTGTGTGTGTGCGTGTGTGTGTGTGTGTGTGTGTGTGTGTGTGTGTGTGTGTGTGTGTGTGTGTGTGTGTGTGTGTGTGTGTGTGTGTGTGTGTGTGTGTGTGCGTGTGTGTGTGTGTGTGTGTGTGTGTGTGTCAATAAGTTCATAATTCTTATGAAAATTCTGCAACAAGGAAAGTAGAGAAAACTTAAGAAACGTACTGTGGCGAAAATCTTTGAATCTCTTCATTGTAAAGAAAGTTCATTCTAAAGAATGTTGCAAAGAATCCTTATTTTCGATTCGAATCTACATCAAAAGATTCTTTTATGTCTTTGTATGATGAACTGAATAATATCTCAATATTAAATTTACGAAAACGCTGTATAATATAGAATCAAAAGAAGTGTTACGTTTCCAACTTAAAGAAAGATGCAGCAAAATTCTCGAATATTAAATATTTACCTTCAAATATAAAATTCTAATTTCGAAAGCATATACAAAGCCTATATCAAAATAGAAGATTTCTGTTTAAATATACATTTCTGAAACTTTTGAAAAAAATAAATCAGAATAGTTAAAGAAAGCACAACAGTGTCCATGACTTTGTATATTCAATGATGTAAATTTCAGACATAAGAAGCATTACTTTTTGTGAAAAAGATAATATAACATCAAAATTATTTTTTAATCAAAAGATGAATAAAACGATAAAAAAACAATGAAATCTTGAAAGAAAAGAAATTCTGTTATTATTGAAATAAAAGAAAATTTACAGTATTCCAAAATTGCTTATGTAAGGAAAAACAAACATTTTATGTATGGATGAAAGAAATAGTAGAACACTCAAAGAAAGAGGGAAATGAAATTAGTAAAAACTTTCATTGACATGGAAAAACTCAATGGTATTTCTAATGTGTTAATTGAAGCAGTTAAAAATAAAATCATTTGATGCATATTTACTTCTAAGAAAATATTTTTTGTTGCAATTCTAACTACAAATTCATCAGTCTAATGAAAACTTAAACAGAAAGAGATGAAATATTTTTACACCAAAACGGAAATCTATAGCATATGCATTTTAGTGAATATTCATAGAAAATATTCAAATTTTATTCACATAAAATAGTTTTATAATACTCAAATAATTAATTCACATGAAACATGTTTAATATTTTGATAAAAATATATTGTATGAATATTATTAAAAAAATTATTCTTAACAGTAAATGTTTTTACCGTTTAAAGAACTGAAATGAAGTATATTCTTCCACAGATTTCTGTAATTCTTATGAATAAATTTAAAATTTTATTACGTTTTATTGGTTGCCCTGTGATTACGTCTGCTGTCCCATATTTGTTTCCCCAACCATGGGCCCTATGGTGAGAAGCAAGAGCCCCAATTAAATGGTCAGCCTAACGCGAAATCCCTAGTGTTTAGTTTTCAAGCTTGCTTGGTATTCAGTTTATTGGCCCATAGAAAGGATGAAAGCCTGAGGCAACCTTGCCCAGCCTGAGGATCAAAACTCAGATTTGTGCCTAGGGCATAAATTTTACAGATTGCTCACAAATTAAATTGACTACACAAAATCATGTATTAGAACTAGGAATAGGCATTAAATGTTAAAAGACGTTAAATTGTAAAATAGTCAACTATTTCGTGTATAACAATATTAGCATTATCAGTGACATTTTTGCCTATAAAATAAGCTAATACTGAAAAAGAGAGAAAGGTGGTAGATTTAATCAATATTAAGGATCTTATAAAGATCGAATTTTGAAACACTCTTCACATATGAGAAATTATTTTAGTACCAGTTAATTTCAGTTTGGGAAAACATTAATATTTTCAATTATTAAATATCTTCTGTTTCCGAACCACACACACTTAAACTTATTAAGGAGAAGTAATTAAAAGTTTAAAAAAACAATTTTCGAGTAATTTTTAACTTTATAAAATTAATATAAAAAGATTCTTCAAAATTGATTTGAAATAAAACAATATCAATGAAAAAAATCCTAGATCTAAAATTGGTAATAACAGAAAATATTAATAAATAGAATAATTAATAAATAATAATTAATTAATAAATAGAAAATATTAATAAGAAAATATTAAACACAATTATGATGTAAGAAAATAGAGAAACTATTCTTATTTATCTACTTTATGTTGTTTAATCAAAAATAAGAAGCCATCTGCTTTAAAAATGAACTAATCATACTTTTAATTTACATTAAATTTCATTGTAAGCCCCAGTGAAAAAAATTAAGAAACAAAGTATATTAAGAACGTATTTTTACAAATCAAAGAATGCAATGAAGAGAATTCTATGAACTTTTATATAGAAAAAATAATTTATCACACAAAAGAAGATTACTGTAAAATGTGATAAATTTTGTAGCAAAATCATTGATCACTAAATCAACACTTGTAATCATTTTTTAATTCAATCTTTAAAAATAAACATATAGAAATATATAATAACCGTCATTAATAAGCAACAAATCCCGTACAATTTATTATTACACCCACTGAAATTATCTTTTGAATGGAATTTTAACTAAGAAGATGAAAAATTCTTAAGGATCATAATGAACCACGTGAAAAAGCTTAGATATTATTATTAGGACTAAGCTAAAACTAAATCAGTGATACGACAACTCAGGTATGGCCCATAGCCTATGCATACCATATTCATTTTCCTGACCAAGAGCCCAGGTTTACGAATCATATATCCCGATTAGGTAATCGGCCTAACTCGAAATCGCCAGTGTTTAGTTTCTAAGTATGCTTTGTACTCAAGTTATTGAGTCATTGAATGGAGGAGTCTGAGTGTTATTAGGGCCAGTTGAAAAATATTTGAGGACTTATCTTTAAAAATAACTAATACCTCATGTGCTTATTATGTCTCGATAACTTTTCGTCATCATAAGATGACGAAAAGTGAAATTTTCTGAGGTATACACAAGTATACCTCAGAAAATATTTTATTTACCTCAGAAAATAGGTATACACAAGTATACCTCAGAAAATGATGTTTATTCAGAATTATTAAGCTCTTAAATATATCTTCAAAATTCTGCTGAACTATGATTGAAAAATTAGACATTAGAACTTTAATATAGAAATTTCACAAATCTATTATAGAATATTTAAAAGATCATATTACATATAAAATTGTGATATTTTAATTATAGAATAATTAAAAGATCACGTTTTCAGAAAAATTCCAAAATTTGATTTTGGTCAGAGTATTTGTGTTTTCATTGAAAGAAACATAAATAGATGGGTAATAATGATCATATCTCTCAGTATTCATAAGGAAATATTAAAAAAAAATTAAGCAGGTACTTAGGTGAATCATACAAGTTGTACCTAGAAAGAATATTGTCTTAGGATTAATAAAAACAATAATTTTGCTTTCAAAATTATCCAATTAAATAAACTGAATACATTGGAAGTTGCAAAACCTGAAAAAAATAGTCAATTTATAACTATGAAATATAACTATGCATAAAGCATTTCATTTAGCGGAAGGACAAAATTGAAGAAAATTCTTCTGATGCGCAATTTAAGCTATCCAGATTTAGAAGAAAATGTTAAATTTCTGCAGTAATAAAAAATAACTATTAAAGTGTTCAATTCCATAAAGACCTATACAATAATTAAAATAATATTGTAAATTCTTTTGGCTGCTTTTATTATAACATAGGTAAAAATACTAGGAAATATTAATTATTAATACTTTTTCCCATTATATTTTCATTTAAATATTTAATTTATTACTTTTCTTTTACTATTCTAAATATTTTCACGCATAAACTTTACATTAAATTTTTATTATTGATTGAACAAATGTTAAAAAAAATTTGATGCTATGGACTTTGTATCAATCAATAAAAGCACTTTGAAAGATTTTAAATCATACATTTTTTATTTTTTGAGTATCATGTTAACATTTTCATTGGTAAAAGCTATTACATTTTGATGTCTCTTTTCCTTATAAAAATATCTTTTTGAAATTAGAGTAATAATAATTTATTTTTATGCATTGTGAAATTTTGTGTTGCCCTCTTTCTAGTCATTCATTGTAGGTTATATGACAATGAAAATAAGTAATTTCTATGAATAGTTTAACACTTCATACAAACTATTTTTAAGACAATGTACAGAAGTTTCCATTTTAATAAACTCGTACGCCAAATTTATTTTGTTATGTGAAGAAAGTAACAAAATCTTCTGTGCATTTTTTCTATTCACAAAAGAGAAAATTTTATAGTACATAAAATGGAATATTCTGTCAGAGAAAATCCCTTATAAAACGGAAAATTTTGGTATAAATAGAGTATTCTTTTGTAAATTAGATTTTTTGATATCTGGGGTTTTCCGGGGGTTTTTTTTTTTCTTACAATTTTTTGTGATATTTTTGATTTCCGCAAAAATAATATTACCATTTCAAATTAAATCTGTGCTTTCCTATCTTTCCAAGACTTTTTATAACATCATATTTAAAAATAGTTCTCTTAAAGCAAAAAGCAAATATTTACTATATATATATATATATATATATATATATATATATATATATATATATATATATATATATATATATATATATTTATATATATATATATATAAATATTTACTATATATATATATATATATATATATATATATATATATATATATATATATATATATATATATATATATATATATATATATATATATATATATATATATATATATATATATATATATATATATATATATATATATATATATATATATATATATATATATATATATATATATATATATATATATATATATATATATACAAAATTTCCTGATACAAATTATCAGTAAATTTCCATGATGAAGTTTTAGTAATTTAATTCATATAAACTTATCACGTTGTGTATTTTCGTATTTTCAAGAGAGCTATTGCAAATTCATAAAAAATATAAACATGTATTGGAGAATTTTTTGTACTGTATCACAGAATTGATTTATCATTATTTTTCTCCATAATTTTAGATGTAAGCAAAAACTTTATTTATTTTCTTCAATTCATAACATTGCTTTTCAATTCTATTTTATACCAACACCATATAAAATAATAAATATTTCATTGAAATAAGGATAAAAACCTGTATACTATTCTCTCTGACTTATATATATATTAATTTCTTTTAATTTAAAAGCTGTAAATTTCTTATCCTCCAGTCTGTTTCTTTAGATTATTTATTATGTGTCTATAATGAAATTGATTAATTAATTTTACTTTAAAATGTCCAATTTGGACTGAATAATTTGTTTACCTTATTAATAGCTTATTATTTAAAAATTTGATTTACATCAAAGATAAGAACTCATAATTAATGACAACGATGACATGATAGTGTGAGCAACATGAAACCATCACAATATTAAAAAAACCTATAATCAAAGTAAACCTAAAATGATTATTTTCATCAAAAATTATAATTTAAAATTTTTATGAAAATGGAAACTCAGAATGGCATCAATAAAAAGCTCATTGTAATGTCTGATTAAGATGAAAAATTTTTAACAAATAAAAACAGAGTTTTTGATTGCGTGTTAAGTCGAACAAGTGATGACGTATTTTAAAATTAGTTAAAGGCAACATTTCAATTATAATTACGTTATGCAAATAATACTTATAATGGAAAACCAGTTGAAAATGGAAAGTTTTGAAACGTAACAAAACTATTTTCAGTGAAGAATATTGATTTTAAATCGATATCTTCCATATTCGAGGAAAGTCTCGTGAAACTGTGAAAAGCTAGTTTAAAAGTTTGCCAGCAGCAGTTTTAAATAGAAGCAATTTAAATAACACAAGTTGATACCGTAATTGTGAAGCTGCTATTATTAGAAATTTACTAATATTTTAATTCACCATTCTTCTATTGAGTTCACTACAATAAGTGCAGAAGACCATTACAAAGAGAAGCTTAAATAATTATTTTCGCAGTTGTAAAAAATGAGAAATTTCAATTTTTTAACTTAAGGTACGAGAAAAATTGAAATTTTAATTATTATTTAGCATAATTTCTAATGAAAGTGGAAATTAGTTCTATTATTTATTATACTTTTTTATTTTGTATGGTAAAATTACAATTAAAATTAGTTTCCTGAAACACATGCAAGAGTTATAGAAATAACTCAATTTCATTAAGCAACTTTCTCAAAATTGCATTAGTTATAGTTGGTATTACTTCGACAAAATACTCTACTTTGAATAAAATGAATTAATGAAAAGAATTGTAGTACATTTAAACAGCCCTTGCATTTTCAATATTTCAAAATGCAAAGAGCTGTATGTAACAATTTTTATTTGATTTTCATTATGATAATTCATGTGATTGATGTATTTTTAATGCACAAAGTTGTACATGAGACTTTTTGTATTGTTCTCCTGGGGTAAAAAACGTAGAAAACATGGCCAAAATTCTAAAACTTGGGATTATGTCAGCATAGATCAACGTTGAAATACATAAGTGTCAAAAATAAACAAATGACCAGCATTTAATCAATAAGCCTTGTCTCTAAAAATTATAAAACTTATAACATTTCCTCAACAAAGAATTCTGGGGCTGGAATGTTACCTTAAAATAGCCAACAAAATAATATTTTGACTATTTAAAGGGGAAATCATGCTAAAAGCATAACTTTATTTTTAAGATCAGTAAATCAATTCTATCTAGTAAGATGATCATAGATTTGATCAACTAAATGAGTAGAGACTCCATAAAAGAACAAATCGCAGAATTGACTGATGCATAAAAATTATTTCGATGTCCTCTTTGATTTCTTAAAAAGATACAGTAATGATACTATCATGAGAGAAAATGTCGTGATATGACTCTCAAATCATTCTAAAACTATCACCAAGTTGTCCTGCGGTATCAAACAATTAAGACCATATTAAAAATCCATTATTCAGATTTAAGTTTGAATACCAACTTTAAATATTGAAAAAAAACAGTCCTTTTAGCTTTTAACATTTAGATCATCGAAATATTAATAATTTTCTTTTTTGTAGCAATGGGTCCAGAAATAAGCGATTAATAATTATTCAGTTTTATGACTTTTCTAATATTGTTTTGAAAATAATACACTTGTAAATCATCTATTCTCTTGATCTTAATTTGAATTAAATATATATTTGTGATCTAATTATGCTTTGTAATAACCCTTATTTTTTTCAGTTTTATTAATATTTATGTTTTAATTTACTTTCATTACTTATGGGATATTTTTATTTGCATAATATTTTCATAATTGAATTAATTTTTAATTAAGATAAAAACATACTTTTGTTACAGAATTTACTTCATTTTCTTTTTCATGAAATAAATCAAAAATAATATTTTAATCATTTATTTATCCTTTATGTTCATTTTTAGTTTTTCAAGTATTTTATTCCTTTTTTTTACCAGACTACATGTTTTCGCTGATTACTATGATACCTAAGATACTTATAAATTATTGCATTTCAATCTTTTATCTTCATCATCTTTTATCATCTTATCTATTTTATCTTTTATTTCTAACTAATTCCACATTTAAGACAAATTTAAATGGTAAGGATGGCAGTTTGAATGATATTAAAGCAGGGTATCCTTTTACATTCCTATTTTTACACACCCTGATACGAGTATTAATTGGTTATTTTACAAGTTGTATGGGTTCCTTATAACATATTGAAATATTTTTCTAATGCAAATCATAAAACCACGTATGATGTGATCAAGTTTCACATTTAAAATACTTTATTTGTTAAAGATTTGTTAAAAATGAACATTCTTCTAAGCATTTTTTACAGAATTGTTACAACACATTTTCATTTGGATTTATCATGTTAAATAATACATATGAATTCTTTGTTCTAAGCATGAAAAGTTTGGGATTCAAAATTTATTCGTGAATTTCATACATTAATCTCTAATCAAATATAATACAATATGCTACAATACAAAAGGTTAAACTTAATAATTCGTTTCAAAATTTGAATATTTTTAATAAATAATTTGAATATTTTTGATAAATAATTTGAACATTTTTACTAAAACTGACTGGCGAATACTAGTGGATTTCAAATTTATAGGATTTGATATTCCTTTATTGATGAAATACAAATATTTGGAGAAAAATTATTACTAAATCCAATATCAATTTCATTACATAATTTGACCGTAAGATGACTTGAAATTGGATAAATTCAATCAATTCAATTCAAAAGAAATACTCCTTATTGGGATAGTAAATCTTATTCTACGATTCCATTACATCATTGAAGATACATATTTTTGGCCTGAAATTCCGATCACCAAATATAACGTTACTTTTTTATAAGGATTATTTTTTCCCAAATACATATATTTTAATCGAATTATATTCATTTTTTAATGTTTAAATGAAATCAAGTTTTTTATATTGTAACTTTTCATAATGTTATATATTTAATGTAATATAATATATTGCATTGTATTGAATATTATATCATATCATGTTATATTGTATTATACATAGCTTAAAAACTTTATTTTTTTCTATATATGTATGTATACTTTCGTTCATTGGAAAAATTGAATATTGGCTTATCCTTTCCATATTTTTTCAATCATAGAAATTTCCCTGTGAAAAACATATAGTTTTTAAAACTTTTAGGAAATTTACTTAGTAGTAATAAGCAAAAAGCATTAAGGAAATTCAGAAAAGTTATTATGACGCACTAAAAATTCAATTCACATTTTAAATTATTAAATCTAATTTTTATTGGTACATTTGAAACTACAAATAGAAATTTTAGTGCAGAAATCAGTTAAATCATTAATAAAATCAAATGCATTTTTTTTAAGTCTAAAGTAAATTGTTTTAAATACTTTTAAAGATTATATTTTACGTCTTTATAATGCATTCAAAAATGATTTTACCTTTTTCACATTAAAGTAACCTGTTTTAATTTATAACTTATTCCCGTTAAAATAATTAAGTAATATTCTATATTTCTGTATTTTACTTATTTTATTCTCATTCAGGTGGTATAAGTTGTCAATTGTAATGAACCATACAAATAACATATTTCAATATTAAAATAACAAAAAATATTATGTACATAGCTCCCCTAAATTGTAACACTGAATATTAGGATAAAGAGACTTAAGAGGCAAAATATTATGATCACCACTGTTTGACATTAGGACTTTGCATTCTCTTAATGAAGAAATAGGAATGTAATACTTGAGAAACAGTCGTTGAGAATGTAAAGAACTATTCGCATATGTTTCGTAAGTATAAGCTTATGTTTCATGGGAAAGACTGCTAACTAAGCAATTTTGATAGAGGATAGATTACGATGACTCCTAGGATTTTGTGTATTTCTGAAACTGTTTTCCTCGATTGTTTGCTTGTAATCTTCCTAAGTACTCATGACAATTGAAAAAAAGAGATGAGATAAGTGACTTATTTTACATGAATACATCTATACATCCTTAACAACAAAAGAAATGAAAGTCTAGCTTGCTAAAACAAGATAGGTGACAGAAATTGGTTTAGTTAATGAAGATTACAGTACTGTTAAAGATAAAAATGCCTTTATAACCACATATCCGCTGTAAGTATATCTGTCGGACGCTGAAGTCATTTTACAAACAGATGTAACTTTTGGCGTCCAGTATCATTACTGGTGTCTAACAAGTGTAGTCCTATTTTAAAAATCGATATAATTCTACATCATTCATTTACCCTACTTCTGTGTACCACTCAGATATTCAAATCCATTGGAACTTTAAGCCCTTATTCAGATAAAGATAAACCTCAGCTCTACAATAATATTCTAAATAAAGATAATGTGGCCAACGGGATTAAAGAGGAAAATTGATTAAAAATTTTGATATGAAAGTCAGGAGTGTATGCAATATAAGAAAATATAAGCTTAGCATATAATTGAATATAAATTTTGATAAGAGCTAATTCATATGTTAATGAAATACCGAGCAACCTGTAAAACTTTATTAACACCTCACCTAATAGTGGAATTAACTGACAGTATCTTATCTATCATTTTGTCTCAATTGTCTAAAGTACTTTTTCTCTAACTTAAAAGTAATTTATAAGTAAAACACTACTATAAATAAAACATTTCGACTTTGCACTCTCGTTTATTGCATACTGTTTCATACTTTAATTATATCTCTAATAGAATATTCTTTGTATACTTTGTAATAAGAAAGATTCATGACTGTCCATATATTCGGGGGAATCGACCATAATCCATTGAATTTTAATGGACTTCTAATCTATGTATATGTGACATGGGCATCAAAATATCTTCTATTACAGAGTTTTGGAGATTAAATTCTAAAATTCATTTTCCCATGTCTTTTACTAATAAAATAAACATTCTTTTCTCTCTCTCTCTGTATATATATATATATTTAAAATAATGCAAAAAATATACATTAAAGTAATGGATACAATATTAAAAATACAATGTAATAAAATATGTACTACAAAACATCACAGGAAATCTAGCCAGCGCAAAAGCAGCTAAAGAAAGATTTGATAATATAAATATAAGATAAAACATGAAAAATATTTAAACCAGAATTATAAAATTGGAAACATACTAAAATATACCATGCAAATGATAAGAAGAAGGCATAGGGACTGTGTCTTCATCAGGAGGGTGTGGCTAGGTATGCAAAATGAACACTCTTTTTTGAAATGCACAAAGGACAAATGTCTATATGCATTTATAATATCTGTAACAATTATGAATCTACTAAAAATCAAATAAAATGCCTAAATAGCTCACCTAAAAAATAATAATATTCCAATTAATTTTATTTTAAAATATGTAGGAAGTAAAAAATCGGTTGTAAGATTGGAGAAATGCATAGTTCTTATAACTACAGAGGGGCCACCTAAACATTGCAGTTCTTACGAGAATCCAAAAAAAACTACATTTATACACTTCATTTTATACATAACTTAAATCCTTTTTTTAACACATTTTAATTTCAAATTTACTACATGTTTCTGAGCCACTTTAACTTTTTGAATTTAATTTAATTTGGAAACCCTCTTTTTATTCTAATATATAAATTCAATCTGATTTGCTGATTTTGGTATTATGTATTTTTTCTATTGAATGTATGTTTCATTTATTGTGAGTATTTTTACGTTTATGCATATATATTTATTCTAATTTTTTGAACTAAGTGTATATTTGTTTTCTTCTTTTAATACGAACACTTTTCGGGTGGATTGCTCTAAGATATTTACACATTTCTCTCTCGCGCATGTCAGAAAAGTGTGTTCATTTTGCTTAGCTGGCCATACCCCTCTTGATGAACACGTGGTCCCTATGCCTTCTTCTTATCATTTGCATCGTATATTTTTTAGTATTTTTTCAATTTTATATTTCTGGTTTCAATATTTTTAATTTTTTATCTTATATTTGTGTGTACATGCGTGGTTTGGTTTGTTTGTCGCTCAACGTTAATTTTTTGCACACAAGAGCTAATTAGACCGGAACCTCCTGTTTAAAGTGGATTCCGAACCACTACAAAAATTCATGCCTAAAGTGGGATTCGAACCCACGAACTGTTGAACCGAAGGTAAGAACGCTAACCATTCGGCTGCCATCTCGGCATGTGTGTGTGTGTGTGTGTGTGTGTGTGTGTGTGTGTGTGTGTGTGTGTGTGTGTGTGTGTGTGTGTGTGTGTGTGTGTGTGTGTGTGTGTGTGTGTGTGTGTGTGTGTGTGTGTGTGTGTGTGTGTGTGTAATACACAGGAAATGTGTGTAGATAGTAGCTGCCAACTCTACTGATTTTATCGGAAACTACTGAATTTTCATCATTTATCCCAATTTCCCAATAATGTATGAAAATTACTGATTTTTGGCAATTTCCATGAAAAATTTAAAAACAGCCGAAATTTTGTAGGAAAAATTTTCTATTAAGTTCTAGAAATGGCGCTATAATTTCAATACTTATAAATTGCACAAGTATAGTGTAAGTTGCCCCATAAAATAAACATTGGATCATAAACGCGCGCGCGTTGATGTTTATTTTTTTACATGTAGTTTATTCTTTTTATCTTTCATAATTCCTTTGTTAGGTTGATGAATATTTTATTAAAAAATTAAGATTAGCACAAAATATTTTTAACGTAAATCATTTTCAGAATGTATAATCTAAAGAGTAAAATTGTCCTTTTGCGATACTAGCGTTTTAAGCATTCTGTGTTTCAAGTAAAAATGTTGCTGTTAGTTTATCCTGTTTTTTTTCCCTAAAAATTAGTAGAATCTACTGATTTTTTTCCTCCAAGGTTGGGAGGTATGGATATATTACGATTAAACTTTCTGGTTTCATATCCGTCAGGTGGTGGCTGAAACTTTTTTAGGTTTTCTCTCTTGCAGTGCAATAAAGCTTACTTTTAATGAAAACAACTTTATATCACTATACGCAGGGAACATACAAATGTCTCAAAACAACTTTCGGATGTTAAAACCTTAAAAAACACGTTTTTAAATTGATTTAAGTTTGGTAGAGTAAATAAAACAAATAACTTCATTTACAAATAATGATGTAATAACCAATTGCTTTCAAATAAAATATAAAATGATATCAGAAAAGAATAAATCAACCAAACTTAAAATGATAGCAGAATAAAAAGCATGAATTTATGAGACTGTAAGCTTTCATTGCAGGAATATCATGCGACTAACAGTAAGTCTCAAAGAATAACAGCATTACTTCATACAGACATTAATTGGAAATATAGTCAAAACATTTAATTTGACAGCAGATGCAGTCGCACACTTTTACAGAGATTAGGAAAAATGATTTATATTCCTTCTTGCATTTTTCTTAGCTGGCGCAATTATTAGTCAGCCACACCCTATTAATATTAAAGAATGGACAGTCGAATATCGGAAGATTTTTAAATGTTTACTACCTCAAATCTTCCGAGGGAACAAGGCCATGGAAACCTTTAGCTTCCCTAAAATATTAAGGTTGAGATATTCTCTTATCAAATAAATAATAGAAATTAAACCCATTAACTATGAGAAAATGTTACAAATTATGAAATGTAAACTACAAATTACTATTTAAGCCGATTTTTCAAACTTTAACATGGAAACCTATAATACGATTTTGCTTCTGTGCTTTTTTCCCCATTTTGACATGCTCCAATGAGAATTCTAAACATACTGAGAAATTTTAAATGATGAAAAATCAGTAAAGCTATATTGATGAATTTATATATGATCAATTGATTTTTTAGTTGTTTTACTAATATCTATGTACATATTTATCCTTAACAAGAATTGATTTGCTACGTAATTGCGAGGATAATTTTGTTGTATTATTTGTTATTTTGATCAATATTTTAACCAATGAGTCGAAAATAATATATGGATATATGCACATTTTACTTTAATAATTGCTATGTGATATGTTTTCTACTCTTAATGCATTATGTTTTCTAATAATTATTTATTACTGTAAACTTTTTAATAAATTTTGCTTTTATACTTTTTAATTTATACTTTTTAATTTTGCATAAAATAATCAGCGACTAAAATCATTACTAATTTAATCTTTCAAAAAAGTTGGTGAATTTTTTTAAATTTTTAAAATTTGTATCACGTTTATTATTATCTTGAAAAACTTTACATTATTTTAAATTTCAAAAAAATTGCCAGAGAACTTCTAATTTCTATTTTTCTCTAATATTGAAGTTCATCAACATTCATTTTTTTATATACTTATTAAACAAAAAAAAATATTTTAACCAAATAAAAATAAATCGAAACTTCAGACAAAATTTAAACTAGTTCCTCATAATAAGCAAGTATTTTTTGCTTTTTTATCCAATTAATGGCGTTATTTTTTCCCATTAAAAATGCACAACATTACTCTTACTCCTCATATTTTCTCAACAATAAATAAAAAATTCACATCATAAAATTCTAGACAAAGTACATAATCATAGATTTTTTATAATTACTGATAAATACTTTTTAATTAAGAAATTGGTGAACAATGTTTTTACTTTTGGATTAATTTAATAAACTTTTAGAGAAAAAAATTTTCACTTTATCTCTCCTTGTAAAAAACTCATAATTTTTACTCCATTTTTATATAAATTATACTCTTATCAACTATTACGGAATTTATATGCAAATTAAATCAAAAAAATCATTCGCATTTTATTGGTAATATAATGCTTAAAATTTGAAAATGTTATCAACATCAATGTAGATTAAAGTTAAACTATTTATCTTTATAAAGAGCAAAGTTTTTTATTTTCTTTTAAACTTTAAAAAAAAATTTTTAATTCATAATGTTTATCATTAAAATTCATTATAAATAAAATTGAGAAGCCTCTTTAATATCTTAAATATTGAAAATAAATCTCACATGGATTTAAAAGACAGCTAAATAATCAGTATTTCTATGTTTTAAATAATATTATTACCCAAAAAATATTTTACTTTTACAAATTACAATGTTTCTTTAAAATAAAATATAGTATTTGCATAAGTAAATATCATTCAAAGGAGCATAATTTTTTAAGCTGAAATAATTTCACCATCTTACAAACTTAACTAATTCAATATATAAAGGTATATTATTTATAGGATGGTTCAAAATTCGTCTGACAAAGGGAGAGGGGTGATGAAAGGCATCGAGAGAGAATCGGAATTTACTATAAAACACAAAATTGCCAACTAACTTGAGAGGATAAAAGTCATCATAAATGTTCGCATGTTTTGCATGTTCGCATCCAAATATTGTCTAGAGGTTCATATCAGATTATTGTTGAATCCACAGTTCTGAATCAGTGTACTGGAGATTATTGAAGTTTTGATTCCTGAATCCATAATTTTATTTTCCACCTTAGCAGAGATTCACAAATATGCAATAATTTAATCGGTAAGCTAACAGTATTAGCTTATACTAAATAATAGTGCCAAAATAGATGAAGTAAATTAGCATCATTCAGATCACAAACATGTGCAATATAAATTGTCTCGTTCATAAAGTATTTTAATGACTAATTACATAAAATAAAATTACACAAATATGTATTTCATGTAAGAACAGATAGCAATGCGTGCTTAACTCAATATATGCATCAACAGAGATACTCTAAGAACTGTTGTTCACACTATAGTATATTAGCTTCAATCGATCAACTACTGCAAGAAAGAAAACTTTTTCCACTCATAAATGCCTTATGCTCTCATTAAATACAAAAAATATTTTAGTGATTTTCTGGTTCTCCGTCGATGTGTTTGTGAACAATTGTAGCTCAACTCGTTATTTTGGACATGGTGTCTTGATTATTCTGCAGAGTGAACGACTTCCATATCCAGAAATTATAGCTTTTAACGAAAGAAAATACTTCCATCGTCTACGGTTATTGCACTGAACATCACCACGCGTTTTCTTTTCCATGTCCTGTTAAAGTTGTATTTATTAATGAGACAGCTTTACAAAATAAAGCATTGTCAACACACACAATGCATATATGCGGGCAAGGTATAATTCACATACCAATCAACAATCAATTGTTTTAAATGATTTATTATATATATATATAGATAGATAGATAGATAGATAGATAGATATAGATATAGATAGATAGATATATAATACAATTATTATTATTATTATTAAATATCGGTGTGCTTAATTTTGATTATTCTGATAATTTCTTTGTGAAATGATATCCTAAAGTGTAAGTACGTTAAACTTTTTAATTCAATATTTTTTCTTAAATTTTTATGAAAATTTTACAGTTTAATATTATTACATTATGAATTCTAATTTGACGCTAATTATCTCTTTACTTGACACGTTTTACATTTCCAGAAATGTTTTGTTTTAACAATTGCAAAGAATAAATACAATAAACTTTCTTTCAAGATTTTCTCTAATCCTTTTATTTAACTGTCTTCATCAATTATAGATTTTCTCTTATTCCACTTTGAGTTTTATAACTATAATTATATTTGTAACAATCAATTTTATTTTCAGTAATTATCTTTGATATATTTACATGTACATTTAAAAGACTTCTTTCTTTGGTTATTTTTTGTTCCTTTCCAAATATGAGATAAAATTGCTTCCTTTCTCTTTAGGTTTGATAATATTCAATTAATATGCAATAATTTAATACTTTAGCTATAACCTAAAAAACCTTTAGCTATGAATCCTTTAGCTTATCTAAAATATTAAAAATGAGATATTCTCTTATCAAATAAATAATAGAAATTAAAACCCTAAATTGTGGGAAAATGTTACAAATACTGAAATGTAAACTACACCTCTCTATTTAAACTGATTTTTAAAACTTTAACATGCAGACCTATAACACGGTATTGCTTCTTTGCTTTTTTCTCCATTACAGCAAATTTTCAACCCTTATAGCAAATTCCACATCATAGCAAATTTTGATTTTTTGGTACTATTTATTGTATAATTTCTCAATATTATAATATTATTAATTAATTAGTTTAAGAATTTTTATATTGTTTTAATTTTAATTGTATAGTGTTTTATCTTTAATTGCAAATTTAGTAAAAGAGTGTTTTGGTGTCGACATATACAAGAATTTAAATCATTTGATTAATTTATTAATATGCATGGTAATATTTTATCACTTTTAAATATAATATTTGAATAATATGATATATTTATGATATCAAGTATATTTTGCAGGCCAAAGAGTAAAATTCTTTGTGAATTTTATTCCAAACCTACTTTTATTAAAATGAAAAGAACAAATATGTTTTGTTAACTTTTTACTAATTTTTTCTTTAATAAAAAAATTCAAAATTTTTTCAATTAAAAATTACTTTAGGTTTGATAATCTTTAAATGTTTTTACAATTAAGAGCATTAAGTTTGGATGAATGTTTTGCATTATCGGCTTTTTGAAATATATTAACTAGTTTATTTATATTGATTTTTCGGTATAATATTTCACATTCATGTAAAACTAAGTTTAATTATTATTAATATAATTTACCTCAAAAGATTATATGCGATTCATATTAAAGACTTTAATCTTAGTTAAAGATTAAGTAATATTCTTCTTAATCTCTTAGTTAAAGACTTTAAATAAGAGATTAAGAAAGATATTACAGGTAACAAAAATATTTTTGATACTACTGATATTTTCTTACAATTTTGATCAAGCTTCGTTAGGAATCCTAAAATTTATGATAAAGTAAAAGATATTTGACTTGAAAACTTAAATCAACAAGAAAAATAAGTTTTAGTAAATTTATCTTTGTATTTTCTAACTCATTAAATATCTTAAGTTCTACTTAAGTAGTATTAAATAACGCTTGAAAATGATAATGTATCAAAAGATTACCTTTGCCAATTACTCAAATATTAACAGAGATTCTTAGGACTCAAATAAATTAATTGAAGATATTATTATAAGTATGTATCAGAAAAGGCATCTTTCCATGTTATCATAATCTGCTTTTTTAATAATACAAGTTATTTTAATTAATTAATAATATGAACTAATATAATAATTAATAACATAAGTAATTTTTAATAATATAAGTTAAAATTCACATAAATTTATGAGTTCCTTTTAAATTAACATTATTTTTCATAAATAATAGGATAATGTATTTTGAATCAATTCTCATATTACTTTTCTATTTACTTACAACGAACAATTCTTAGCTACAATAATTATTAAATTTATTTAACATAGTATCAAATATTATTCACTTACAAAAGAAAATATATTCAATTGATTTTTATTTAACACTTTCTGTTTTAATATATTCAAAATATTTAAATAATTCACTTTATCTCTTTATTCAAATATTTGATAATCATTTTTTGGGTTAAAGAGAAATATATTTTTATTGGTCTTTTCAATCTTAATCTGCATATCAAGGAGCACACATAATAAAAGATAATTCCAAGTACCTTTTACCAGCCTAAAATGCCGAATAAATCATTAATTATTCGATTTAATATTTATTTAAGGCAATTAAATGAAGTATATAAGTAAATATTTGAACAAAACTTGGATTTTACAGTAAAATTAGAAGCATGTTAAAGAAATGAGACTTGAAAAGAAAAATTATATAACAGTTTAAGTATTTAGTAACTCAAAATCATCACGTAATTAAAAATTATGGTTTAAATAGCTTATATTTTATCTAAAGTAAAAAAAATATTTTTACTAACAACTGGACAGTTTTCTTATTTAGTTTTATAACCAACTCTTATTCTTTTACGTACTTATACTGTTAAATATTGCATGCAAATAAGAATAAATGTAAGTAAGGTAAATGCTTTTCTCATGTTAATTTACCATTATAATGTGAAAATTAAAGACAATCCTCAGTTGATAGTCATACTAGATTAAAATTACTCGTGACTTTTAAGAAACTTATGATGTGTGTGTATATATAATAGTTTAAAACATACAAACTTATGAGAAAACACAAATATTTATCAAGATGTAGTAAAGTAAGATCTAAATTTTACTTTTTTCGTGATGCACTTGGTATTTACAGCATTCAAACGCACATCTTGATTTCTTAGAACTTATTTTTTATATAACTTTTATGTTTAAATACATAACTTTTTTTGAATTTGGAGGTGGAGAAAGAATTGTTTTTCTATGACCACTTTGAGTACAAGAAATTTTTTGATTTTTGAAACTTAGAAATAGTTACATCGGAAAGGGAATCCATAAATTGTTGAAGATAAAGTCAGTTAAATTAACAATTTTAAAATCAGCTTCACGTTCTCAATAGTTTATTGCAAATTACATCTTTCCCGGTATATATACTGAAAAAATTTTACTTATAATAACTTATATTCAAAAATTAACTTATAATTTTAATTGATTAAATAGGGTTATATTTTTGTGTTTAACGACATTTAACAAAAACATAGTTAAAATTACATTTTACTCAAAAATTTGAAAACAATTGCATTTGTTATACGTTTGAGTCAATCAAATAAATTACAGGTACCAAATATTATTCACATCACAGAAGTTAACAGAAGGAAAATTTTAATTTAGGATAAATCTCTCTGACGAATCACAATATAAAAACAGTAGCTGTAAATTACTTAACAAATTATTCTATCTTAGGGATGCTGTAAGAAGTACCTTGCTAAGCAGCTTGGAAAAAATGAAAAATTTTGGCAAGGAACATCTATAAAAAAAATAATAAAACCACTGTGTGTGTGTGTGTGTGTGTGTGTGTGTGTGTGTGTGTGTGTGTTGTCGTAGTGTAAAACGACATAACCAAACCTTGGTAAAAGGGATATGTATATTTTTATTACACTTTAAATTTAAGAGTTTCCTCTTTTCCTTTCAAACTAAGTTGTAATAGTATAAAGGAAAGGATGCAATAAAAATTGGCACAAGGAGCTAAGTGCAATAAAGGAATAAATTCTTCCTTTCGGAAGGGATGGATGATGGTGAGAAAATGGCAAGGGAAGTTTATGTTTTATGATATGTTTTGTTTGTGAATCTGACCAGTCGGGATTAAGGGGGAGAGATTTCTGACCTATCCGATAGGAGTGTAGGAAATTATATGGAACTTAGGAAACCAATGGTGTAAAGAGGAGGAGCTAAGATGAGAATTTAAAAACTGCATCTAAGAATGGTAGACACAGACACAGACACTGAGACAGAAAAAGTCCTCACACACAGGAGTCCCTGAGATGCACAAGGCAGAGAAGCCCCTGAGATGCTCGACAAAGAACGATGAGCAGTAAACGGAGTATGATTGCACTGGCCTGGAGAAGTCCTGCCTCGACTGTCCTGAATGGGAATGCAGATGCCAGACGAATAGATGAAGAAGAGGTGACAAAGTCTGAAAAGAGTTACTGAATAGCAAATCAAGTAAAATGCGGAGATTTCAGCGAATGGAAATGCAAAGCGGAGATGCTGAGTAGAGGACGGTAAGTGGATGAAAAGGGAGAATCATCGACACCGGAGAGCGGTGAAGTTTCAGACACCACAATACTACTTCTAAAAGGGGTGAGTCTGATCTCTCGTTCCATTTCCCTCTGGTCATTATGGTTATTTGATAAATATCATAAAAATAATAATAATGTTAGAATCCTTTCAAATATTTAATCCAGAAAGTTTCAATCATAAATGCAAAATTCTCTTCTGGTTATTTAGTCACCAAAACTAAATCACTAAGTTTGATTATAAATGTTTTATATTTTCAAACATATTTATCCTGGTCACGGCACCAAAATATGTTTGAAAATATAAAACATTTATAATCAAACTTAGTGATTTAGTTTTGGTGACTAAATAACCAGAAGAGAATTTTGCATTTATGATTGAAACTTTCTGGATTAAATATTTGAAAGGATTCTAACATTATTATTATTTTTATGATATTTATCAAATAACCATAATGACCAGAGGGAAATGGAACGAGAGATCGAACTCACTTTTAGAAGTAGTATTGTGGTGTCTGAAACTTCACCGCTCTCCGGTGTCGATGATTCTCCCTTTTCATCCACTTACCGTCCTCTACTCAGCATCTCCGCTTTGCATTTCCATTCGCTGAAATCTCCGCATTTTACTTGATTTGCTATTCAGTAACTCTTTCAGACTTTGTCACCTCTTCTTCATCTATTCGTCTGGCATCTGCATTCAGGACAGTCAGACTTCTCCAGGCCAGTGCAATCATACCCGCTTACTGCTCATCGTTCTTTGTCGAGCATCTCAGGAGCTTCTCTGCCTTGTGCATCAGGACTCCTGTGTGTGAGGAATTTTTCTGTCTCATTGTATTTGTCTTTGTCTACCATTCTTAGATGCAGTTTTTAAATTCTCTTCTTAGCTCCTCCTCTTTACACCATTGGTTTCCTGGTTCCATATAATTTCCTACACTCCTATCGGATAGGTCAGAAATCTCTCCCCTTAATCCCGACTGGTCAGATTCACAAACAAAACATATCATAAAACATAAACTTCCCTTGCCATTTTCTCACCATCATCCATCCCTTCCGAAAGGAAGAATTTATTCCTTTATTGCACTTAGCTCCTTGTGCCAATTTTTATTGCATCCTTTCCTTTATACTATTACAACTTAGTTTGAAAGGAAAAGAGGAAACTCTTAAATTTAAAGTGTAATAAAAATATACATATCCCTTTTACCAAGGTTTGGTTATGTCGTTTTACACTACGACATGTGTGTGTGTGTGTGTGTGTGTGTGTGTGTGTGTGTGTGTGTGTGTGTGTGTGTGTGTGTGTGTGTGTGTGTGTGTGTGTGTGTGTGTGTGTGTGTGTGTGTGTTTTAAAAACACCAGTGAATACCAATCACGCTATGGCTTATCAAAAGAAAAAAGCATTCGATCAAAACACACAATTAAATTGTATAAGATATGTTGGAATATTAAACTCCATTCAGACATCTATGTGTAGTTTTTAGTGTTTCCTCACATGGGGGGTGGATCCTTTTTAAGTTTTTAACATTTTTATGGTCTGTTTTTTCACACAAAGAATCCTTTTGACAGAACTTCTGTTTTATTTTGAAGTTCAACCCTTTATAAAGATCCCTAACCAAGATTAGACTTGAATATATCAACTTTAAAACTGAAGAATATATTTCTGACTACTTAGCTACAAGTTTGATTACAAATGTAGGGAGACAGAAAAATAATTATTTGTAAAATAATTATATTTCTTAATTGGATAGTTTATCAAATTATGAAATATAATTATTTAACATAAGTTAGGGGAAAATTTAAACACAACTTGCAATGACAATTCATAAACAACTCTTACTTTATGTAGAAATTTCGCAAAAATATTTTGTAATTTTAAAATGAATTATCTTTAGCGAAATACATCGATGTAATGTTTCATATACAGCAATATTCCTAAACAACCTAATCAAATATCTGCATTTATTTAATCATCAATTATGATCTAAAAACAATTACTTTTGCAAGTTGTAAATATGAATGAAATATTGAAAAATAATATTTTATTACTTACAAATACTAGTCATTTCAATTTATATTCCAAATGCAAATTTATAAACTTTAAAATTTGACTTATAACAAATTTGCTGGACAGTTTCCTTATTCTTTTCATTTTTGTGATCAATTTACCATATTGTGATTAGTTGAGAATTAGTTAGATAACACTAATAAATTTTTCATGAAAATAAATATGCATTTTATCGCTATGAGAAAACTTTTTATATGTAATAACTGAAAACATACTCTCATAGCTATAAAATGCTTTAAATCTTTAAAAATTCTATCAGTCAGGGATAATAATGAATTTATGAAAAAAGTCGTCTTTTATTTGAAATTTCAAGCTTCAGAAGATCTTTTTGCACTTTTACTGTCAATGATAATAACATCATTATGAAGACAACATTCGCTAAAATTTTAAGAAATATCTTTTTTTGGTTTATTATAATTTAAATATAGTCCGTTATCTAATAAGTTTTACATTTACTTAAGGCTTAAATTCTTCGAGACTGATTAAAGCAGCTTTTACAGATTTTGCGCTTTGTTTCCTTTTTCATTTACGAGTAACAATAAGTTAATTTTGACCTTCCATTATTTTTAAATACTGAACGCATTTTATCTCATTTTAAAATCTTCCAGAAATTTTCTTTTAAGAAATATGCTAGATTCAAACAAAGGGTTTCTGAATCGCATCACGTAATAATACGGTATTTGATAAGCATTACTTACCATGATTATATCGTCTGCTGTCATTGTTAATCTTATTTTATCATGAGACTCACATTCATCTTAATGAATAAAATTTCATTTATTTGAAAATAATACTTAATGGTAAAAGCTCGTTTGAATCAAAAATAATTTCTTTCATGACTGGTTTTCTTGAATATCTTTTATAAATTTATTGTCTCCATTTTTATTAACTAAAACGCATTTTTTAGTAAAAAAATTACTGAAAATGTTAAATGTTTGAATGATTATTCATTAAAGCATATTTCATTAAAGTTTTCTATCTGTAAAATGTTCTAGAAAGTATATAAACCTTTATATACTAAATATTTTACCTGTTGAGAAACATTTTTTCTGCATTGTGAAGAAATCTTGTGTATGCAATGGCACAGCAAATTTTGCTATTAATACAGAATTAGCTTCTTTGCTCTTAATCAAATTAAAAAATTTTTTCGATGTTCAGCTTAAGAGGAGGCAATCTAAAATAATAATCAATATATTCTATAAATATGTACCATAAAAATTAATTTTTTTCGGTATACACTAATTATATTTTTAAACAATTTACTTGTAAGAAATCACAATAGAATCAAAGTTAGATCACATGATTATAGCATTAATATTCACCTGACTGATATTTTTGAAATCTTCAAATATCTAAAAAGAACTCGGAAGTTTGACCTACTTTAAAAATAGTATTTAGAAAAATACATATTTTGGATAATAAATAACCATATCTTTTTCATAAAGTAGGTCATTAATGAGACTTACACTACTTGAAAATATAATTCTTAATTATATTAAATGTTAAAATCAAAATAACTTACAGTAAAATTTAAATATCATTAGGTTATATGAAAATTATCATAGATTATAAAAGAACTTATAGCAGACTGTTGTTGAATCTTATAGATGTTATATTAACTCAGTCTTTTTAAATAACTATTTAAACCTGTTTTCATTAGTACATCATGATTTTTCCTGAAATTATAGTCTTCCATTAATTAAAAAAGAATCTTAACCCAATTTTATGCAGTTGTGTCTCAATTATGTAAATAGTATATATTTCATATAACTTCTGATTATAATACATAACTCCTAGTATCTGCTCAGAGTAAAATCTACCGTTACCAGATACTATTAATTATACTGTACTCGCTTTTGGCATGCGCAGCCTTGATAATGATACATCAAAGAGTTAGAGGAAACACAGCATGCGAAAATAAAGTGTAATATTTATCCTAACCTACTGATATCGATGCAATACTATTTCTTTTAATGATTAATTAATCATTAAGGAAAAGGCAGGTTGGTGTTGTTAAAAGAATAGTAATTATAGTGTAAATAACCATAATTACTATTATTTTAAGTTCTTTTAATTCCTGAGAAGTCACCTTAACTGGTGACTTCTCGGTTTGATGGATTGAAATGACATCGATTCCTTTGGAATTCATAAAAAACCTTATAGAAAAAATTATTTCAACGATGTGTTTGCTTTGCTGATATTTTCAATTTTAATATAACTTTTTAAGAATTCATCTTAACTTTTTGTAAAATTATCTAGAAAAAACGGGTTACTTGGGCAAAGTTTGAAGTTTGTTCGAATCATATGAAATAGTGTGTATGTGGATCTTCGTTTGAAAGTGTATTTGATTTATCATGCTTAAAAAATTATGACTGAGACTGTAACTGACTAAATTTAACTCTGGTATTATTAGTTCCAGAAGTTGCATTATTTGAGATTGATACTTTGATGAATCCTTGTAAAACTGGTCGATATCTGATCTCAAGTCTGAAATATTAATCGATCATATGAACTTTACAACAAGAGATTCATCAACTTTTGTCTGATGAAAAATAATTAAATAAACAAACCGTGAGCAGAAAGCGTAAGGACACCATAAACATTTATATTAGATTTGTGTTTACAATAGTTCCAACAAAAACAGCTCAAGTTTTTTCGAGAAATTGTCTGCGAGGAAAGAAAAATAATTAAATTCGTGAATCAATAAAATCTAATTTTCTCGACATAGTTCAATTTTTCACAGAAGCAAAAGTAAACAACGACGGAGAACTAGTAGTAAAAATCGCAATTCCTATTTGCAGTCATCTTCGTAATTACATGAAAATTTTAAACTTATAAAATGAGCTTCACTTTGTAGTTTTCAAGGCAACAAATCGGCGATGAATAAAAACAACTTTCTCTTTGTCACAAAAATCACGTCATCTATTTATACGACATCGAACAACAAAAACGTCTTATTTAAAATTGATACTGCATCCGATATGTGAATTCTTCGAACAAATAACTTCCGAATAAAAACTCCTGTTCACCAAAGCATTTTTCGTACTTAACTCATCGCCAATTAATGCTTATGGGGAAAAAATTCCTTCCTTAGACTTTAAATTAAAGAGAATTTATTCTTAGATATTTCATGTTTTTAGCATCACTTCTTTTACTCTCTATGATGATTTTCTATACTTTTAGAAATTAACTCTTTTGATTATTAAAACAAATGCTTACGAAATTTTAAAAAAGTTCTGTCAAAGACTAATGTTAAAGAAACATCTATGTAACCATAAATGTAACCATGTTAAAACGATATCATAAACCCTTCATTACTCAGATACGGTAATGCTACGGATGTGCAAAAAAAGTCATTATTGATTAGCTCCAGACATATTAAAAATAGCTGAAGGAAAATTTCAAAATATGGTCTAAGCGAGCCATATAAGAATTTCGCTAAATAATTAGGATTCACAGCTGCAAATGATATCCAAAAAACTGCTGGATTGGAAGCTTGTAGAATATTACTGTACATTGACTATTCAAATCATAAGGAAAGAAAGAACCGTAAAAAATTTGGTTTCGCATATGAATGGTAAAATGCAAAATTATTTAGTTACATAGACTTATTAAGATGTATCATCAAATATAGATTAACTTTGGTGTTAATTAGAAAATGGCTTTATATACATCATTATTTGGATAATTTGAAAAAACACTCATATAATTTGGTCTATGTAATACATAAACAACATTTCAAAGGTTCATATGTGAGGACGCAAGACATTTATCTAGTATTTAAGGCTCTCTGGATGTTATTTTAATTTTTTTACGAGATAATAATGAATATTTGGAGTATCTCAAAATCTCATTTTCCAAATTATATGAGAATATCTTTTGTATCAGTTAAAAAAAATATGCTTTTGATAAACATTCCTTAATTTTTAAAAACTTTTAACTTTCAGAAAACAGAATCAAACCCTTTCCCGATCAAGTATAGTGCATTGTTAACAAAAAGTGCAAATATACTGCAGTTTGTAGAGCAATTTTTAAAATGATATGAGAACACGTAAAAATCTCGATCTGTTCCTCAAATGTGTGAACACAACTGAAGTGGAATAAGAAAATCTCATCTTAAAAGAAAAGCAAACAATTATGGAAGCAACTATGTTAGGACATCCTATAACTGGTACAATCCTAAGTTTATGGATGGATGCTTCAGATATTGTTGCAAGATGCTTCACTGGTGCCGCTTTGTGAGAGAGAAAGAAGACCAATTTCATTTTATTGAATGATACTAAATAATAGCAAACAATATTAGTCTAAATTATAACAGAAAACTTTTCTTATGCACAAATAAGCCATGTTGTTATATCGATCCTTTTGCCCTAAAATGATATTTTTTAAGCGTCCAAGAAACGAAATGCAGGAAATGAATCTAGTGCAACATTCAACAATACACAAACAAAATTTTACGTAAATTTAAACTAACAATAAGCATTTTTTAAGAACATAGAATGTAAATTTCCCCTTTGCCATCCTGTGTTAAAACGTGTTTCTTAAGAATCTCAATGGCATGTATCTTTACAAAACATAGATCCTTACTAGGCTTTAAATTGAAATGAAAAAACTTTAACCGTCGACTCTAATGACCGGAAGTCAACTGTGCCTATAGATAGCGTAAAATTGACATATTTAATTTCAATTCTTGAAAACAAAGTTCCGACTATACTGGTAGAATAACCCTCTTTTCTTAAATTTAAACAGACTGGAAATCAAACACCTGTATATGAAATTGTTTCAGACTAAACAGTGACGACCAGATCAGACAAAAGAGTTCAATTTCCATACAAATTGTCAACTTATATAACTTAATAAAATTTATATAACTTTATGCGTTACGACAATAATATTATGTATTCTTTGTTTTCATAGGAATAAACTTATTAATTAATTAAGTTGCATGGATTTTCTCAAAAACAATGTACAATATCAAATGATAGTTTCATAAAATTATTATATGTGTTACTTAAATCTTCTCCATATTTTTAAATTATAAATGAATACTTTAAACAGTATGTATTGTATATAAATATATTGTATTTTTGTACCGTGCCTTAGTATTTGTCTATTCTGCATATCGTCTCTCCCTAGGGAGATACTGTAGGAGGAAATGAAGCAAGCATAAGAAAAATATGATGCTTATTCTAACATGTAACATGTGTGATGTATTTTATACTTATTATTATATATTTAAGTGATTAATAAAATTATAATGTAATGTACACTATAAACAAGATAGTATAACATGTTTTTGTAATAAATTTGTATTTTCTATATTTCTATATATTAAATTACTTTATTTCAATTATATATATATATATATATATATATATATATATATATATATATATATATATATATATATATATATATATATTGATGTAAAAGATATGAAAAACTCCATCTATAACGAAATTTAATTTAATAAAAATCATTCATCTCATTCTAACTACACTCAAAAGCATATGAATATCAAAATAGCACACTGAATTGATTGAGGATTGAGGAAATCTTTGGCTTGTGAAATAGCTAATTTAAGTGAAAGTTCTCCTGAAATTCTCCATGTCAGAGAAATCTTTCGCAGCAGATGTGCTTCAGTCGAGTAATTTATTTCTGCTGTAAATTGAAATTTCCTCTTCTCGTTTCCGGAAACAAGGGCCATATATCTTCGGTAGGCTTCCTTTGAAGACTTCCTAAATACAGTACACAGCACAAATCCAGATACTAGTAAACCCACCCATGTTCTCTCGCCTAAATACATGGATCACTTAGTAAATTGTTAATCTGGACACAAGTGTAAGCCCTACTCATTAATCTACACGGAAGCAGTTACAGTGATAATCGTTTTAATACGTTCTGACCTATAGGGAAATGACAGACTATCGGATCAAGAAGCCATGGATTCCTATTAACATAAATAAACTTAAAAATGATTGAATCTTCTTAATAAGAAAATTTATTTTTTATATTGAAATATAATGAATTATGCTTTTTAAATGATTGAACATATATTAAATATAGAGAATAAATCAGTTCGGATAATAAATTGAAATTTATTAATATCAAAAAAAATATATTTACATGCATGCATACATTTTATGCTCTTAAACTATATTGAAAACAATTTGAATTATTGAAAATACACATTGTATTTTCCAACACTGAAAAAACTCTTAAATACGCTATCTTACAAATTCAAGTTACTGTCCGTAAAATGTCCCATTTATTGTAACATTTAATGGTTAATTGATTTTTTTCCAACAGCAATTTAACTTTAGTAAATTGCTATTGAAAAATATAACTTTATTATTAAATATTGATTACAAGAAAAAGTTAAAAGAAAATATCAGTACATTTTTAAAAGCATTTGAAAGATTTAAAAAAATTTTTTTAACTTTAACTACTGCTTAAATAATAAATCTATGTGTTAATCAAATATAATGCACACAAAAGAAATTCAGTTATTGCATGTAACTTTTCATAAATTTTAAATTTATATATTTGTATATAACTTATTACCTGTGATCATATTTTATTATGTACATGCGTTGATGCTTAATTAAATATTTGTCTAAGAATTTATAACCTAAATTCCTCAATAAAAAATATAAAATCAAGTTACTGTTCCAAAATTTTAAGAAAGTATATTTAAAATTAAACTTTTTTTAAATAATTTAAAAAATTAAATTAGATTTTATATTTAATAAGAAGTGTAGACTGAAAACAAAAACAAATAATCTATCATATTTTGATTGCATAAACAAGAAATCTTGACAGTTTTGGAACAAAATTTATAACAAATTTGAATTATATATTGAAGTTAAAGAAGTTTTTACACAAATTATATATAAAATTAAGAAACCAATGGTGCATGTTTGAAGCTTTAAAATTAATTTTATTTTAGCAAAATAAAATTTCAAATATCATTTTTCAAATTCTGAAAATTAAATAATGAAAATAAAAAAACTAAATAATGCTTTAAAATGATTTGTTTAAATCCTTAAAAATATTTTATAAATCATTAAAAATATTTGATAATTCAAAATATTTGTTTTGGTCATTAAAATATCAGTATTTAATTTTAAATTCAAAAATATATATTTATCTATATCTACATATATGTACTAATTTTATTGTTCTATATACTAATTTGTATATATATATATATATATATATATATATATATATATATATATATATATATATATATATATTAATATATATATATATGTATATGTGTATATATATATATATATATATATATATATATATATATATATATATATATATATATATATATATATATATATATATATATATATATATATATATATATATATATATATATATATATATACTATATATATATATATATATATATATATATGTATATATGTATGTATATATGTAATGTCTATTTATTTCTTGCAAAATTTTAATGTATTTGATTTATTTTTAATGGTCTTTATTTTAACAATATTACATTTGTAAGAAAATAATTATTTAAGTTTTTCTCGATTCTTAAATTTATAATAAGAATACAAATTTTTTAAAAAATAGTTTTAAATTCATAAAAAATAAACCTTTAAATAAATTTCATGAATTCTTGTAATTTGATATTTATATGACCACCACCATCCCCCAAATAGTGCAAAAAATAATGATATGTAAATGACTATAATTTAAGACACATGCATTCTTCATTTTAGTAAATGTTCAAATATTTCTTTCCTAATGATAAGGCATCATCAAAGAACTCATTTAATTTATTTAATGAATGCATCTTTCGTAATGGGTTTATAGTTACGTTCATAAACTTTTGTTACAATGGTTGCCATTTTCAGCTATATATGGTTAAACGTCAAACTAAAATCAGTAAATTTTCTTGAAAGTTTTCAAAAAATAAATTCTCATTTCTCTTAGACAAATACTTTTAATATTTCTATCATTAAAATTGTTAGTAATAAAAACAAGTATGCTATTGTAATTGCTAGTCTCGAAAAGTATAAATATTTTTAAAACCAATTAAGTGCACTTTGATCGAATTTTCGATAAAAAGAACAATTAAGGATTGGTCAAATAGTAATTATTTTACTAGTAATAGTGAGCAAAATTTGTTAAGACCACCACAAAATGTAAAACTGGGAAAGGAAGTTTAGGTAATAACAATAAAAACTGCAATAAATATGCTTATTTGACTTTTTCCAAATATTTTATATTCATTAAATGGGTTTAATGAATAATTGTTAAATTTAATTATCTGTATAAATTTTAGAAATACTTTTATATTTGATTGTCATAGAATTTATTAAATATAATTCAACTTTAGTTTTTAAAAAGGAATTTAACTAAATAATTTATTCTGTATTTCGGATATTTTATTCGACTATAAAACAATACTCAATTGATTTATCAATAATTTTTGCCACATTATCATAATTAGGAGAAGACATCATAATTATTTCTCTCATTATTTCATTAAAGTAAGTTTCATTTGACTAATTACAATTAATCTATCCCTTTGTGAATCCCTCACAATGAAAGCTTAAAATCTAGTTTCAAGTAAGCAGATGATGACAAAATTATTGCTAATTACGAAATAGGCATTCTGTACAAGAAACTTTTGATAAGTATTTAGTAGATTTCATTTAAAATCCATTTACAATTTGTTTCATAAGATAAAATTCAAACCTAAGTTACTCAATAACAAAATGCTCAAATTTATTTGGTTATAAATGGATTTCTTTCTAAGATATATTCTTATTTAAACTAATATATGAAATAATTGTTCAAAATTATATAGTTTAGTAAATACATATTTTTATTTTACGTTAACAAGTATCACAGAAGGATATGGTAATTATACACGATTCAATGACAACAATATAGATTCAAAAACAATTTTCAGTAAATATTTGTTTTTTCTTTAATGTGAACAGTGTTAAAAGTGAAATTAGTTTTTTCATTTCTTTCAGTTTGCTGTGATAAAAGCATCTTAACCTAATTGAAATGAAAAATTTGAACATTATAAAACTGATTAATTAATTTAAAAGAAATCTTGAGATATTTTTGCAGAATTACAATTTTCTCTTCAAAAACAATAAAAATCTTAAATTTTTTTAAGAAAAAAGTATTGTGAGATAAAGAAGGAAATTTATTGGAAAGCAGCTTCACTTAACTTTTTTATAATTTACTTTTGGATAAGGAAATGAAATTTTGAATGGGAATTTAATGATTTTAGTTTTCGGCACTCTTGATAATCATAGTCAAGTAAAATAGTTATCCTCCATGCCTTGTTGAAAATAACTAAAATATTCTAAATGTTCAATGGGAATATGTTTTTGATCACTTAGTGATAGCAAGAAAACTGTTTTCGTTAACACATTGAATTCATTTGTATCGTTATATATAATACGTTTTATAGTTCATTTTATACTAAACATACGTGGTATTCGGTATTTTCTCAAAATAAAATACTTTCTCTAAGATGGTTACTTATAACTTTTATACTGTAGAATAGCAAAGAGTATTAGTTACAATAACAAGAGAAATAGGCACAGATGACGCATAATCCATGATTCCAAATTCTGAATTTTTTGGCGATGACGAAATGTTATCAAGATGACGTATCGTGACGTGCGTAATGACGTAAATACTAGGGTTACCAAAATAGAATTGTCTGCATAATTCTTATAAGTCTATATATGTATGACGTAATAAAAACAAGGTAGCCAGATACATAAGAAAATCCGCCAAAAAATCGCCAAACTCAAAATTTGGCGTATGGATTATACGGTACCTGTGCCGAGAAATAAATATTTAAATTCGTTAATTTTCTTGTCCTTCAACAGGTACCAAATTATCAGTCATGATCTGATTACCTAAAAGCCTACATCTAGCACCTTTTACTTGCCACTTGAGAAGGAATGGCATATGCTTCCTAGCCTAGCCCAGCACCTTTCTTCTCAATGCACTGTATTCATGGTGAATATCAGATAAGATTTCGTTTGACTTTCTCTCATATACTATTCTACATTTCTCTTCATCCTCATTTCATTGACAACCACTTTGTAAATATCAAAAGAAGTAAACTTTCAATTACTTTCACAGATTTTCTTCTCCACTCTCAGTGCTTAATTTTTCTCAAGGAAACCAGTTTTTAAATGAAATACATCTTAATTGGATGATAGTTTTTACTTCAGCTTAATTCGTCTCATCTTTAATGAAAGTGTAAAATGTGATAACTTTCATTATGAGTTATAAGTTTTCATTATTCGCAGTGAAATCCCATGCTTCTAATGATTGCAAAATGCATCGATACATTTTCTAAATTATCTGTGAAACATTATATCCCAATAATTAAATTTATAGCAAAAACCCATATTTTTCTAATTTTTTAATTTATTTCATTTCTTAAGCTTTCACAACATAAAATTTTGTCACATTCTTTTTAATCGCTTTCAATGAAACCATGCATTATTTTACAGTAATGAACTTCACTTTCAATGTTTTATAGACAGGTATAATCATTAATTAATTTCCAATATTTATGATCTACGAGAATTTATTTACATATCACTAGTTTATTAATTAAATGCTTACAATATAATTTTTATAGTAGTAATAATAACAATGTCCTCTGCAGAAAAATAAGTACTTTACTGGAAAAAGTAGTTAACAAATGCTAATCCCTATATATATATAATATATATATATATATAATATATATATATACATATATATTTATATATATATATATTTATATATATATGTATATTTATATATATTTATATATTTATATATATATATTTATATATATATAAAATATATGTACCATTATAAATTCGCAACGAATATACGAATGAAACGTGAGTGCCAAAGAAAAATTACATGGTTTTTAATCTTTATTAAATATTTTATGCAAAGGAAATATAAATTAGTTTCAAAGGCATCAAATAACAAAATAAATGTTTTTTATGAAACAGCAATTAATTTTACCTAAAGCATTGACTTAGAAGCTTACCACAAAAATCGTTTTTGTCATTTATGATACTAAAATTAGAAACTATTATGACATTCATGGATAAAAATCTCCTGCATTTTTTTTTCTTTTGCATAAAAAGTTAGTATTATGGTTATTTTCCTTTTTAATGAGAGAAGTTTCAGAAATAATCAAATTAATACAGCTAATAGTTTTTAAGAGACCCTAAATATATATTTTTTCATTAAAAGTAATAAATTAGACATTACAAAGACAAAGTAATATCAGTTGTTGATATGCTAATGTATTCCGCTCTTTTACGAGTAGCATGACATAATTATTACTTTTTATCTATCACATAAAAGACAGAAGAGATGTAAATGAATCAACTGACTTCAATGTAATGTCAAAATTTTTTTATCATGAAACAAATATTTAAATTCTTTTCAATTACTCTGTCCTTTAAATAATGGTTAAATGTAATTAAATAAATTCACGTATTTAATTTATCTTAAAATCCTCCAAGGAAATATATTTTCTTTGGTTTTTTTAATGAAATGAAAATTGTTCTATGAAGAAAAAAACAAGAATAATATCTTTGTTAAATTTTTGAAATTTCTTAGTGGTAATTTTTTGCTACAACTTCTTTTTCACATTTTGCTGAAAAGGTGTTTTTATTTTCGAAATCGCTTAGTAACGTGACAAAAGAGAAACTCTTGTCACGTTAACTAGAATTTAGAAATTCTTTTCGGCAAGAAAATGCAGTCAGTAACTGACTTTATAATTCTTATCAATCACAGTTTTTTACAAAATGTGTTAAATTCTTGTACTATTTCATAGCATATTTTGAAAATTAATTATGATTAATAATGTACTCTATTTATTTCAGATTCCTTTAACTATTGGTAATAAGAGTAAAGACATAATCTGAGTTTTTAATGTTGGAATTAATCTAATCACATATCTTATTAAAATAATTCTAAAATTTAAACCTGGTTAAAGATATTAACCATAGCCTAGCATAATGTTTTTATGATAGTTCATTAATAATTTAACTTAGTATCAATTTATTCATAATAATCTTTAAGTACCCATGTTTCATTTAAATAAATATAATAGTTTTTTTTGTCCAAGATTTTACATTAGTACTACAATATTTTTTAGAATATTTTATCACGCCTGTTTGATTTTTTACCCATTTAACATACATAATTTATAATATTTAAATTTTTACCTTAAAAGCTCCTGGTTATAGAATCTTATAGAAAGCATGTTCTATATCCAATTAAATATTATTTATAAATGATTAAATTAAATAAAATACCATAATATAATGAGACTGACTAAAATTTTATCCTTTTTAAATTATTGTGTGATATAACTTAAATAGAAAGAATACAAAGTCCTGAACTTTTTCAAATTCTCCTTCAAAATTTTAACTATTCTAATATAATTATTTGAATGCATTGATCTCTTTATTATAACCATTAAATGTATGTAAATTATGGTCATTTTATAAATATATGCTAGGGAGAGGAAATTTAAGTAAAAATACACGTAATAATTTAATAACACTTTAATGCACACAATTTCGTTTAATTTCTTTTATCAGAATCACAAATTTTATTTTCAGTTTTTATTTTTTTTTATTTACTTATTTATTTATTTTGTAAACTCATTATTTAATTCCCATACTTTCACCCTGCTTAATATTTTAATTTTATTTTTAAAAAATTAAGCAGGGCGAAAACTTATTTTCATCTAGAAAAAGACAAGCCTTTTTCTAATTTTTAAAAAAGAGTAATGAATTACTATTCTTTTCAAATAATTAAAAAGAATTAAAGTTTGGAATAAACTTACTTCAAATACTGAATTTTTCCAAGTAATTATTTTCAATATATATATATATATATATATATATATATATATATATATATATATATATATATATATATATATATATATATATATATATATATATATATATATATATATATATATATATATATATATATATATATATAATAAAACATAATTTTACAAGAAAAACTTCAAAATTCAACAAACTTTCTTGTACCAGCTACGAGATCCATCCGACCATCTATGTATTTTTTCTCTCTTTATGATTAATCAAATATCAAAGTAGAAAGAGATTTCATTCAAACTAAATATTTCTCATTAAAGTAAAGTCAGATAGAATTATTTTTTGATAGCTATACGTATATGATTAAAAGTGGCTCAACGAAATTCATATTTCGAATTATGAAACAATCTTTCAAAACTGATTTACGCATTTTCGTGATTATGGTATAACGCCGACATTCTCTCAAAATGTGCTTTAATACATTTACTTCCTGATCCCAGTACTTAATGTGATATAACTTGACAAGTCAACAACCATTACAAAATAAAAGTGAGTCAAAAATTAACTATTTTTTTTAAAATCAATTCTTTGTAAGTCAAAAAATATTAAATGATATTAAACGTAAAAGAAAGTATTCCGTTTACATACATACATACATATATATATATAGATAGATAGATAGATAGATAGATAAATTGATTGATTGATTGATAGACAGATATAGATAGATAGATAAAAGCAAAGAAAGCTTATTCTTTAAGGTAAAAACATTATTTGTAAAAGGACTTAATCAAACTTATTTGGATTTTATTTTAAATACAAAATATCATTAAAGCATTGAAATATTTAAAATATAAATTGTTATTTTAAATACGCATTTATTTAAATGGTTGAGGAATTAACAATAATTTCAGAAAGCATTCTTAATATCAAGTTAATAATATATTATTTATCTTATCAGATAACTTATATATGACATACATTATACAATCTATTGTTTCATAAGCCATTACAAATTCTGATTTATAAAGTTTATTTGTTAGAGAAAAGGCTATAAATGATTCTAAATAATCCATTCGAATCAAAAAAGCAGTTTATATTTATACATATCTTATTAATCCGTATTTTTTCATATGTTTTCCATATATCACTTGGCTTAGAATGGAACTTCGCCAGAGAGTAATCCTAACAGTATTCTAGTAATTACTCTACCCTGTCAAGAGTGCTTAGAATAGTCACTAATCAAATTTGAGCAAGATTCGTAAATTATTCCAAGTGTTTCTGTCGGGTACGATGTCAAGTGTAGCACGTGACAGGTGATATTGTAAATCACATTCACGCTTTCTGTGTTAACTAATTGTTCTAAATCTGGAGCTCCCTCGGAAGTTTCTACTAAACACAATCATCTCTAATTAGAAAGTTTAACACTTGAATACTTTTTACTTGGACTGTGATTTAAATCTGGTTCGTTTCTAAAGTTATTTGGTTTAAATATTCATTGGTTTAACTTAAATTTATCTGAAATATCGATAAATTTAATTAATTTAAAATGATTATTATATTCGGATGCATAAACTGTTTTAGTTGAATTTTCAAAATTTGTAGAATGTGAAGAGACTTTCATTAATGAAGTTAGAAAATAATTAGTTTTGTTAAAAAACATTATGCATTTTTAATTTTTTTTTAAATTCAAAGTAATGTAGCGAAATATTATTGTTAATTTAAGGATATTGATATTTTCTTGAAAGGTAATTTACTGAGAAAGCTTCTTTTCACATAAAATATACTTTAAGAAGTTTAGTAACTCACTCTATATATAGAGAGAAATAACAATAGAAATTTCTTAAATATATGGTTTAAACTTTTACTCCTTTATCCAGTGAATTTATTACTAAATTTATTTTTAAATCTAGTCGCAGAAATTATATTAATTAATAAACTTTACTTGGGTGCAAATGTTTGATAAATTAAGATAATTCCTAATTATTTAGCTCAACAAAGTTTTCAAAATATCTGATATTCAGATTAATAACTAAAACTAAGGTGAAAACATATTTTTAATTTAATTTATTATATTTGTAAAATTTATAAATTTCAACTATAAGAATTCAAACTATATTTGCTGTAAAATCAGATTTTATAAATTAAATGTAAATAATTTTTTATTTCACTTCCCATATTAAACTAGGTTCTAATCTTTAAATTTTTCTCTCCTTAATTTTTATTTTTACTTGAAATATACATTAATACTAATTTTGCAAAATCTTCTCTATAATTTTCCGATACCTTCGAGTAAATTTAATGACTTTTATCAGCAAAACGAAACCACTTTAATATGTTGTAAATATATTGCATATACTTGTCATGCATTTCGATGCAATTATTTCTTTAAACCTAACTGCACCAGATTATGAATCATTTTACAACATGTTTAAATATGCTCAAATTAAGGGGGAAAAGACTGGTAAAAGAACAAGGTTTAATATAATGTTTTGATGTAAACGCTTAACTATTATATATGCGAAGAATTCTCTAAATTATTTAAAATCGGGCATATTTCTTATCTTCTACTAGTATAAAAACAGATCAAAGAGCGTAAGATATATAAAGTAGATTTTTAAACTAAATCAACTTATTTATTTAAATCACATAAATTATTTCACAAATCTGAAGTCATGTAGCTGTAACAACAGAAGACATTTTATGTCTAAAATAGCTCATTCATTATTTTATATCATATGCATAAAAAATAGAAAAAAGTTCTTATTTATTACGTTGCTATGTGTTAAGTGCTGCTTAATAAACAAAATTTTTTCAAAAGCTGGTATAAACACTGAATTATATAATGAATGCGGATCTAATTTTAAACATGACTTTTGATTATTTTGAAATATATAAAGTACTGCATTCTTCATATAGTAGATTTAAATATATAATTTTTGTTTATATATCATTTCCCTTAAGCACATTATCATACCTGTAACATATTATTCCAAATACGGTTTTAAAAGATATTTCTAACTCTCTCTTTATTGTATAACATATGATATTTGCTTAATACATAACGTTTAATATTCACTTATGTGACTTTTGAAATGAAACATTCTAAAAAGTTGTTTTCTTTGCTTTTCCGCACTTTGCGTTTGAAATTTCCATACTGTATATGCATAAGGAAATTTTTCTATTTGAAAGATTCTTATGTTTCCTTGCATTTTTAACATTTAGCATTGAAAAAAAATTTTAAACATCATTGTCTGAAGTAAAATAACTAATTCTTTGACATTTGGTTAAACAGAAAAAATGCCACATGAGTACATTCAAAGTAAAAGTAAGTATATGAAATTAAATATACTAGTCTTCTCTTTCAATAGAAAGAAATTTATATATTATCAATTACGTATTTTGTTTACCTGGAACATTGTAATTTAATATTTATGGTATATATCACATTTTTAATAAAAATATTTTATTCATCAATAAAGACGAGTTTATCAATCTAATGTGGTATTATAATCTTTAATATTATTAAACCCATGCATTTATTTCTAAAATGAGCTTTTTTTCAATATTTTATGTCAAGTTACATTTGCTTTTGTTGTTTTATTTCTGATTACACCAATATTAATTTCTTTTCTTAAAATTCTAATATTTATGAAAACAATAGTTTTTATCAAAAATTATTCCTTTATTACTAAATTATGTACTAATAAATAGCTAATTGGCATTTGAATCATAAAAAGTAAACATTTTTCAATCTTTTGATTAAAATCATTCAAAGCTCTTCGAGAAATATTTTATGCTTTGTTTGTGGTATTCTTTCATGAAAATGCTATAAAAAGCTAAATAATAAAAATTACAAAAAAAAAATTGATTGCTATAATAAACTAAACAAGTAAAAAATATAAATTCAAATAAATTATTATTATAAGTACTGGTATTTAGCAAAAAATAAGACCTAGTATTTCTGTAAATTAAAAAATATATTTAATTTCCTTTTGGAAGATGAAAAGAGATCATATTTTGATCTATTTCTTTATACAATAAAGGAGAATGAAGTCATTTGTCATGGTTTTTAAAAATTTGTTAGTACAAACTATAACACCTTATTTACATTATTTCATTTTTAATAAGAACCTTGTAGGCAACTTTTTAATTCTAAATATTGAAAATACCATATTTTTATGATACCCTTTGCTATTGCACATCTTATTGAATAGATTGGTTTTAGATGTGATTGCATGATAATAATGTTTATATTTTAGTGCAACAATAAATTTTATTTTGTAGAAAAATTACCCTTTTAACATAATTTTATTGTTTGATTACCGATAAAATATTTCAATAAAATTGTATTGCATGCACACTAACAAAATTTTCCAAACTCTATCAAGATGCTATCTCATTGCAAAAAAATCTGCAGAAAATAAAGAACATATATTGAAAATAAATAATTAAATTTTTTAGAATTGATTTTTCTAGTATTTAACAGTCATATAGGATTTTCCTAATATTCTAGTTTTTCCCAGTACTTGACAGTTACATAGTAAAAAAATAAAACGTTTCTCCCTCTTTTGCCTCGATGCAAAGTACCATCGTAGGTAACACAAATTCATTTGATACTGTTCTTCAGAATTTCTTGTCTAATTGCTTGTAAATGTCCAGATAAGATAAATTTTCAACAAACTTAAAACCTCTTTCTTATAACATTGCAAATATATTCCTGAGAGGTCGAAAAATTTACTTGGTCAAAGAAGTGTTTGAGAAGTTTACAAATTCTACGGAAGTTATCTAGATTCTATTTCTATGGAATTACTTTAAAACTGTAATTGGATAACTACTTTAAGTAAAATAACAATATTTGTATCTATATTAAGATGCATGCTACAAAATAAAGTGTTTGTTAAATTATGTAAGATACAAAAATCGGCATTTCTTATTTGTTACATAAGCACCAAGGTAAATTAACGCTGATTTGCAGAAAACAGGTAATATTAGAAGCGTCTTCAGCACTGCATTAAGTAATTGAATTTACAGATTATCTATAATTTGAATATTTAATTAAACATTAAACAATTATGTTCAGAATGTAACTAAATTATCTACTTAATTAAAGTGATATGCAAATTAGATAATCGTTGGAATTCAGAATATATAATTAACCGTACTTAATTTATTGATTGACAGAATTTATTGATTGGTGAGGATATTGCCTATAACTTTCTTGAGCTAAAATAAAATGTATAATGATTCTTATGGGTAAAGTAATCCAAGAAAAAATTTAATTTTATATTTCATATTACTGTAAATATATATTTTTGTAGCAAACATATTTACTTTACACCTATTTCATTTGCTTTATTCTTTATTAAAATTTAATTAGTGAATCAACTGATAATCTTTGTAAAGAATAACTATACAGAAATATATGCAAATATGTATTTTTAACTATATTACATTTGTTAGGTATATTTGAATATTCTATTTGATTTCCCTAATTAAATACTTTAAACAAATTTCTTACTAAATTTTCCAAATCTATGAATATAAAAATAAATTCCTTTTGATTCAGTATTTTTTTAATTATTTTTTAATTCCATGACTTCATATAAAAACAGAAAAACTAATAAATTCCAAAAACTACTTTTATGATTAAATTACTTTCTATTTTTCTTAAAAATAATATTTTCATTGAAAGAACTTTTATTCAAAAGTATTAAAAAATGTAAGACCAAGCTATAGTAAGAATATATTTTATAATTACAATAAACTAAATCCTTTTTCAGAAGTAACGGTGACAAAAGAATTTCAAATAAACTTCTATAGTGAGAACAAAAACTGTTAAAAAAAATAGCAACGAAACCAATATTTTTTAAATCAGTAAATGCAATTTTCTCGCTAAGTAATCAATAGAACCAATTTTTTTGGCTTCTTTTTCTGATCGAAATATTGAGAATGATTTTTTTTTCTTTTAGATTTTAACGATTTGATTGCGTGAGCACAGAGGGAAAATTTTCCGTAACATAATTCGTCTTTACTAAATTAATCGTAAATGAAATGAGTAAATGGAATAATCACAAACCAAAATGAAAGCTGTGAATTAAATTTTTCTTTTAACATTTAATCTTACATGATATTGTTTATTTATAACAAATAAATCATAATTGGCAATTTACGTGATAGGATTATTTTAAACTGCATTACTTAAAGTCACCTGAGGGCATTGATTTCTTAAATTATTTGCTGTTTTCGTCAGTTAATAATCGTTCTTTTATTATTTAAGCTTTAATTTTGCTTCTGTAATAACTTTATTCCGCTGATTTCATTTTACTATTTTATTAGAAGTTGGTATAAAAGAATATTTAAAATGAACATAAACATAAAAGGATAATATTCAAATGCATTATATTACAACCAAGAAATATACATTTCATGATGTGAAATCAAAATATTTTTCTCAGAAATATTGTTTAATTAATTACCTTCAAATAATAGTTCTCTCTTACAATAAGCTGGATATTTATGCAAATTTTCTTACTGCATATTGAAAATTAATTGAAAGCATTATTAAGAGGTTCTTCATAATCTTTACAAGCTTTATTAATAAATTGTGAACATTGCTGTTATAAAATTTATGAATACCTACAATAAAAGGATTTGATGTATTTAACTATGATCATTGAAAATTAAATGTAAATTCATGATTTGCATGTTTTACAATTTAAATACATTTACCGTGATCCTTTTTAGAATATTCAATTTTCTATATTCAATGCACCTTCCACATACATTACCCTAAATTGTACCCATAATTCGATTTAATACAATGTTTTCATAGAAATTAATAATAATAAAATATGTATTACAAATAAAAACCAAATAGCTTCTAATGACAAAGACTTGCTTAGACACACTGCTTTTCTAGTCATTCTTATATTTTACGATTTAACATAAATTAATCATATTTTACTTGGGAAAATACAAAATTTATAATTAATTGAAGAGAATTAAAAGAAGTACTTGTTAAAGAGAAACATATTTTTATAATTATTTTTTTCATTAATAGAACTTAAGTTTATTATTAATATTGCAGGAGGCAAACCATCATTATTTTTAATGCCAAAGTACAAGTTAGGACTCTTATATTAAGTCAGCTGACAAAATCTCAAACCTGGAACTATAAACGCAACATTATGTAATATAATCAGAAAAGATATTACTTTCTTACAACATTATTTTGGAGGCATTGTGTTCTTTGGTGGTAATTCCACAATGAAATGCTTACCATACATGTTTTTATTATACATATATATAACCTCACTATACATATTTTCGGTGATATTTATATATGTAACCATGTAGTAAAACATCACAATGATTTTGCTATAAACACACAATGAAAATCATATTCCGAGTACATTTCTCGTTGTCATGGCAATGGCACATATAAAGCATCAAGTGTCTAAAACAAAAATATGACTATGACTTCTTTACAACATGATATTAACAAAAATCATTAAAAGAAGCTAATAGTATGGCGCTACTTACAACCGCTATTATTGTAAATAAGAGATATATATTTTATTTTAAATACCCACAATTCATAACAACTTTAGAAAAAATACTATCCAAATATTGCAACAAATTAGTTAAAGCATTTTTCAAGCGCACATTATGCTCATCTGAAAAATACCTTTCATACCAATTTTATATATTTCTCTAAGTTATTAACAACTATTAACAAATTTCCAATTAAAAATGTAAAGATTTTAATTTAACATATTTTCTTTACACAACAGAGATTTTCTATTCAAAATATTATTATTTTCAAAAGCATTTAACAGGAAATGTGTTTTTGTTAAATATTAATTTAAATTACTAAAATAAAGATTAAATACTTAATCAAAAGTGCTCATATCATTTAAGGTGTAAAATTAAAAATTGTAACAAATGTTGTAAATAAGACAAAACTTAAACCATATTACATTTTTTACTAAAGTTATAGGTAATTTCATCACAGAAAAATGTTATTAATTAGGGAATCAGCATAACGAGAAGATATTATAAAAATTCTTCGCTTTGTCATTTCTTCATTGAGTTAAGCAAATGCGCCATTAAAAAGAGAAGGTTTTAAATTGGATATGCTTTTAATTTCGCACTTTTTATATGACGCTTAAAGTAATTATTTTTGTTAACATCCTCAATCAAGGAAAATGCAAATATAAAAGAATCTATATTAACTAGCTATAAAAGGAAGATATTCTAGCCTTAACATAAACATTAAAGCATATTAATTATTCAATATTTCGATGATGACAAAGTCTATTTAATTAGGTCGTTTACTTAACCAATGTCATAAAATTTACCAAGCTTTACCTAAAAAAAATTGGGAGATGAAATTACAATATGTCATATCTTATTAGTTGATATAACTTAATTTTACTTAAAATGGCATTTCCTTTGTACTTAAAAGTTTGAATTTATTATTTTATCTAAGAAAAAAGTGGTATTTATCACCTAGCATATTTTTGAGCAAAATGATTTAACATTTTTTAATAATGCTAGACAACAATAAATTAATAAAGAGTTGTTGTTTGATATAATTGACATCCATGCTGTATAATTTTTACTAATTATAAATCTTGTGACATTTTTACAAAATTTGCCTTTTGAGAATAACTTAGCTTTTATTTCTTACAAAAAAACTTAATTATTTATTCACAGCAAAATTAATCCGATTTATATATAAGCTTCTTAAAAGCATTTATCAAAGAAACGAAAAAACCTATAAGTTTTTAGTGTCAACCAATTTGATCACCTTTTATATTAATAAATTCAAATAAATTTCCGTCACAATATAATAAAAACAAAGTTTTTACACAAGAATATTTTTGATCTAATATCTTCAAATAAAACCTACATCGCAATATATATTTAGGTACTAAATTAAGTACACTCTGGCACCCTACTATTCAAAAGATATTATCTTCGTAGATTTTGAATGTTTTTCAAATTGCAAGGCTGGGTGTCAACATATAGTTTTCTTCGAAATTCCATTTTAATAAAAAACACATTTAGTTTTATTCATATAACTTAAACATATATTTATGATAATTCAATGTCATACTTATAACACAATGTAGTTTGTGGATTAATCTATACATTCAAGGAATACAATACATACCCCAGAAAGCCTCTTAGCATCTACCTCAAGGTAAGTTTTCCAAATTGAATGAGAAGGCACTATCGTCGAAACAATTACTATTTTTCAAATATTTCAAAGTTATAATGAATTGCTTACATTTAAATGAAAGGTTCGAATTGCTTAGGAAATGCATGTTTCTTCAAAATTTAATCCAATGGAGAAGTTCTCTGTGCGTAAGAATGTTTACCAAACTGAACTATTTGAAACAGCTTTTCATATCATTCAACGTAACTTGTCTTAGCAATTTTTTCCATTGACCATTTTTATCTGCCTACTACATATATGTTCCATAAGATGATTGATATTTTTAATTAATCCTATTTAGTTTAAATGGCATTGTAGTAAATATAAACTGATTCAAATTTTACAAAAAACAGTGTCATTCCTTTATATCTATCAAAATGATATATTTTATTCCAGTACTGTGTATTTTTGAGTGTTAAAGTAAAGTGAAACAAAGAATGATGAAACTCTTTTCTTCCAATTAAATATGTTTAATTATGTTTCAATTTAGTATAGCGTTGTTGAGAATCACAAGAACATGACTTCTAAAGTGCATAGTTCATTCTAAAAAGAACTATATTTTGTTAATTAGTAACGGCATATACCTTAAGTAAAATGCATTGGCCTATATTATGACCATAGAATCCTTAATATATGTAAATAATTTGTGTAAGCATATCCGCTGATGATAATTCATCACACCGATTATCTCAAATATATAAGATTTCATTTTAAATTTCAGTAAATTGAACAAACAATAAATTTCACATTTTTATCTTTAATCATTATATATCTACCCCGAAGATAATTTACATGTTTTGATAATTTTGAAAATTTTAATTAATTACAAAAATAATTTGCATGAATAAATTACTCATATGATTAAAATTCAAAAGTAAAAAAAGAATAATAGTTTTATTTATTATAATTAGGGTCGAGCAAACAAACAGTATACAAAAATCGTACTTACATGGTTCATTTTTCTCACTCGCGTTAGTGAATGAAAACACTCTTTTCTATAAGCCACCAGTTAGCCTCATTTAAATGTTATGAATGAAAATTTTTAAAAAAATTCTTTTCACTTAAGCTATTAAAACTAGCAGTTGTAACAAATGTTACAAATTTGTGCACATTAAAATAAAAAAACTGTAATTTTTTTCTCAGGAGAAATTAATTGTGGATGTCTTTACTATCAAAGAAATTTATGAAATAATTAATGTCATTAGTTACTTTGAAACTTTATTATAATTAGTGAAGTAGTCATTACAAATAACTTTTCAAAATATTGTAATTCATCATTATTAATATTTATGAGCAATATAACTTAATTATTTTCCTTCTCCTCGAGATGAGGGAAGTGAGTGAATAAATTAATTATCTTAAAAAAGCAACATCATTTTTTTATCATAAAATAAACAGTAAAAATTATTATTTATTCATTATTCAGGTAATTGCAAAAATTTTAATTAATTAGTTTCTCACATTTAATCAACTTCTGAAATATTCGGCAGTTAATTTTAGTACTTTTTACTTATACAAACTTTTACCTCCTTAATTAAAGCAAAGCCGAAAATGTGTCACATTTTTTTAATTTAATTTGGTTTAATTTTATTTACTGCAACATATTTTCACACACGAAGCAGAAAGTTTGTGACGTTAATATGTTTTACATGATATGTTTTAAACAAAAACTAATCTCTCCGGTGTGACATATGTTAATCTAATAAATTATACTTTTTGATGTAACAAAAAAAATTTCTTCATTATTATTAATTACATATTTTTTATCAAAATTTTAATCCCTTGTTTCAGTCATAATTAAAAATCACTCTTATTCAAAGCATTTTTATATAATATAAATTATTTTATTTAAAATGGTGAAAGAGAACTTGTTTGTAACTACATCATTTTCGTGCATAAATATGCATTTACTGAATTTTGTTGATTAAAAGATATAGTCATATTTGGAATAACAATCATCTTATTCCAAAAATTCAAATCGTATAGAAAATCTGCATGTATATATATATATATATATATATATATATATATATATATATATATATATATATATATATATATATATATATATATATATATATATATATATGTATGTATGTATAAAAGTAAATATCCTTTATATAATACACTGGATTAGTGGTTTTCGTGAGTCTAACTAATCACAGAGAATATGAATTAATGACTAAAAATAATAAATGACATTTCAAGCCTAACATATTAAATGAACAAAAAATATAAAATTTTAAAAAAAGCTATCACATTCAATATCTTAAAAGAGAAAGAAAAATTAAAACAAATTTCATATTGAAAAGCAAATTTCAATTTTACAATGTTAAGTTAGTTGTAACATTGCATTATATTATTAATATAATTGTGATTCAATTACTAACACATAAATTTTTGTGTAAATCAGCTATACAATTCATAGTAATCAATTTGTAACAGATAACAAGATGTTATATTTCCGCCTAACAAATCGTCTTTTCGACAATACTGAAGATCGAGAGTGTGTTGTTTCAACACTATTCTCGTAATTATAATCCCCTCTAAACGTATTCACAATTGTCACTGATCAAATTTGAACAAGATTCGTAAATCATTTCAAGTGTACCTGTCGGGGAGAGAATCAACGGCGACAAGCGATGGGTTGAATGCTTTGATATTGTAAATTTCATTTAGGGTTACTGTGTTGACTAATTGTTCTAAATCTCGAGTTCATACGAAAATTTCTGCTAAAATCTAATCATTACTATTTGGAAATTTTAACATTTTATACTTATTTTTACATAAATGGTGTTTAAAATGAATTTGTTACAAAAGTTGCTATATTCAATTGCTTGAAACAAATCCTTCATTTAAATCCTTAAATAGATAAACTTAATTAATTTAAAATGAATTTCAAAACATTTTACGTTATACACAAACTTTCGAAGGCAATTACATTACATTGACGTGTGCTATAAGATTTACCATGAAAAGATAAATTGTTTTTGAATAGTTTAGTCTCATAAAAGAATGCAGTTAAATATGTATACGTGAATATTCCTTACGTGAGAAAAGCATATGTCGAGTAATTAATAATTTAGCACATATACATATTGTTGTAAGAAATAGGTAGAAATTTGTGTCTAAGCTAAATTATTAATTACTCGATTACACCAAGCGATTTTATATATGTTTACATACATATAGCTTAATAGGTATTATTTAAAAGAATTAAAAAAGCAGTACAATTTGCAGAGAGAGAAATCTGAAATTTTAGTTCTTAGGTTAGAATTATTGAAATGCATCTAAAAAATTACTTTCAATCTCTAAAAAGTTAGATGTTTAACAACAGATCTTATATTAAAATTTACAAAAGCTTCTAAGTTTATATTTTTTCATAATCAAAAATAAAACTAATGGCATAGTTAAAACTTCCTTTCAATCAGCAACATTAAGTCACCGAAACTGGAGCAGATCTGTCTTTAAAGTTTGACAGGTCTGATGAAATCAGTGCTTTAAATAAAAAAAAAACAATTTCTTTATTTGATTTGCAACCAAGATATTTACTTTGATGACATTTTCCGGATTCTCCATTAAGCATAGACTAATGCTCTTGTACACTTATTTCTTTCGAGCATAAATATCATAATAGCTGTCTAAAGTAATCCTCGTAATTCCTAATAATATGCATTAAATACGAACATTTAACATTTATTTTCACCTTACTAATTACCATTAACTGTGAAATTTAACACTTGGCTTGGATTCTTAGATTTATTTTCCTTTAAGAGAATCAAATTTTTGCAGAATATGTTTAAAATGTAAACCAAATTTCATTACAAATGATATGGTTACAATAAGCCCATAAGTTTTTTTATTTTGTTTTGAAATATTTTGGGATCTACAATTTTTATAACTGTTTGTGTTATAGGGAATAATAGACTCATATTCACTCTTAAGTTTTTCTACTATTTTCAAATCTCTCTCTCGTAAACGAAATCTATATCAACTCTTAACCCGTCATTTAAAAAAATATATTTTTGTAATCATAATTTAATCAAACGATAAAAACAGGGGCATCAAAATTTTGCTTGAGACTTTTAAATTTTTGTTGCTGATAAAATAATAAGCTTTCAGAAAATTTCTTAAGATGTCAACTTTTTAAAAGCATTTTACAACTTCAGGCGAACAAAGCAAATATTTCGATCGTTGGTAATTTCTCGTGTTCATAAAAACTCAATTTATAAATATATATTGTAAATCTATCAAACATATCTCAAATCTTATATCAAACCCTAATTGTTCACTCTTTCATATAACCTTGCTAGAAAATTAATAAAATACGAACGTAATTAACCCTTCAACATGCAATATATAAGGAGAATATAAACAAGTCAAATTTCATTTAAATTAAGATATGTTAACATATATATAAATTTTGGAATTGCATAACATATACATATATAAATTTTTCATTCATTTTTATCTTCTTTTGTTATTTAAAAAATTTCGCCCCAGCAATCAACCATTTTAGAAAATATGAAATATATATATATTGAATTTAAATATGCCCAGAGAGTTGAGAGTCACATATCACATTTCAGTTTTATTTTTTATACGTTTATCAAAAATTAATGCTTCATTTTATAATCACAGTTAATTCTACCAAATATTAAAGGACTGTGCAAACTTTCATTAGAAGTCGCAAAGAATATGGACTTGCATAACATCCCCCAATGTACTATTCCATCACTTTTAAAAGCTTTTCTAAATGGCAATTAGTATTTCAAGGTAGTAAGTAGTGATACGTAGAATTTTATGGGAAAATTTTCAGCATTTCACAAACCATGCAATGTATTATGCACTCCATGAAAGGTATAAATACATTTTTAGTTACGTACTTAATGTTTCAAATTGAAAACAATATTTTTTCTGGTTATAAATATTTGTTAAGATGTTCGTGAAGTTTTACCAAACATTTCCTTTTATCTTATGGAGGTATATTTTTATAAATAATTTGCATTATTCTTGTATCGTGGAGAGAAAATTAACTTACCCCGGCAGTTACGGTAAGAAGAGATACACAAAATTAATCTTACTTTTTTTAACAATTTTTTTAAATCGAATTTAGAATTTCTCTATTCTGATAATTTTAAATAAGGTCAAGATGAGCCCAAATTTTAAGAAATAATTAGCACAAATTAGTGAATACCCTAAAATAGAAGGCCGTTGCAAGACATTTATTTATATCCCGTGTTTAGACACTTTAGAGACACTTTTTTTTTCTTAACAAGGGGGTAGCTAAAGCTTGTAATACTAGGATAGATCTATAAAAATCATTTCATGATGCACTAATTAAATCTAATAGGCCATACAGAATTACATCAAATTATCATTCAAGAATAGGTAATCATTCTATTTGTAAATACAAGAATTTTTTTCAAAAAAAAATAAATAAAATATTTATTTTTATTAGCAACTTAGAGTGGAGGTAGGACACAGGTGCCGTATCATCCATGATTGCGAATTCTGAATTTCTGAATATTTTTGGCGATGAAGAAATGTTGCCAAGATAACGTATCGTGACGTGCGTGATGACGTAAATACTAGGGTTACCAAAATAGAATTGTCTGCATAATTCTTATAAGTTTATAAATATATATGACGTAATGAAAACAAGGTTGCTAGATACATGAGAAAATCCGCCAAAAAACAATCAATTTCAGAATTTGGCATCCTGGATTAGACGGCACCTGTGTCGGAGGAAATATTCACAGGTTGACAAAAAGGGAAATTCAGAAATCTTCCTTGCACATGCTCAGAAAAGCAGACCTACTGAAACCCAATTTCCCATTCCCATTATCCAGAAATAGTTTGTTTCGAATTAGGGGTTATAAATGTTAAAGGATACTATCCTATTACTAGGCAATATAAATAGATTTTTAAATAGTGCTTATAGGACAAGATGAAGTGTTTTATTCAATATAATCCTACTAAATCTATATATTTCACATTTTAATAAAAAACAAATTTTAGTCTGCTAATTTATTTTGGTTTTCAGTTACAGCACAGTAAGCCACATAAATGCTTAAAATATTTTTGTAGCTTATTTACATTATAATTTCTTATTGTAAGGTATATAACAACTTACACACACGTACACTTCTTTCTCACATATCTTAAATTGAACGTCACATCAAACATAAACAATATTTATAATTATAACTTAATAATCAATATTGGGAAATTAAGACAAAAATAGTTATAGAGAAAAAATTATAATACCAAAGTATGGTTATTATTTTTCATTTTATAGATTTTCCTTCTATCTACAATTACATGTGATGTTTAGATATTATAAATAAATAGGATTGTAATAATATTAAATACATACATAAATCACATCTTCTGTGATGTGCGTACCAACTAAATGTAATAAGGTATACAGAAAAAGATAAAATTATTATTCAAGAAAATAAACAGTCATTCTTTTAATGACTGTAAAGTAATTTTTCAAGACATGATTTTGCTATTTTCATAAGCAACTTAGCATTTTTTACACACTTAATTTGAAGAATATATTACTTTTATGAAGCAGATTTTTTAGAAGCTGGATTCACTTTCTAACGACCGAATATTTTCATGAGCCACAATTTTTTCAAGAAAAATTTCTTGTATATACTAAAAATTAATAATGTATAGATTAAAATCGAGAATTATACACATGTATGGTTTTTAGGAAAAATAACATTTTACAACTTTCATAATCCCATATTAAAAAAGTAATTTTTTTTTCAATATTTTAATAAAAATTCTAATATAAAAATGTACTGGTACTAATTACTAATTTATATGTATATAACAGCAGTTCAAGGTAAATGTAATAATTACTAATGTATATGTATATAACAGCAATTCAAGGTAAATGTACTAATTACTAATATATATGTATATAACAGCAATTCAAGGTAAATGTACTAATTACTAATATGGAAATAAAATTTACCCCAATAATTGATTTTAATATTGTAAAATATACCAAAATATGTACATCAATTATAAAACTGAATTCTTAATTTTAATTTAAATTGTTTGATTTACATTCTCTCTGTGCATCTAATCTTCTCAGTAACAGTTTTCTTTACTACATCATCAAAAATTAAATATAAGCAAAACATTATTTTTTTCAATTTTATCAGCTGACATATAAAAAGCGAATTTATTTTGAAATGTCTCTTTTCTCCGTGCATACTGTTGTAAATACCAACAATAAAAACCAATTAATCAATACTAATATCGGGTACTGGATATGTTAGATATGGCTTTATTTGATATTACAAACAATTAAATTGCTAGGGAGAAATTGAAAGAAGAAATGAAATGTTAAACTTTATACAATAAGAATAAGAAAAAGTAACGAGTAAAAATCGATATTTCTTTGAAATCTGAAAATGTAAATTTCTCTTCAACCAATCAATGAAATTAAACATTTTTTCAAACACATTTTTCAAACTCAAGAGTAAAAATAAAATCTTTTGTGCTACTTTTTAACGATTTGATTGCGTGTGCACTTGGTGTAAAGATTTTTCTCGGGTTTTTCATAAATGCATTCCTCTTTAGAAAATCAATTCTAAAATGGAATATAGTAGATAATTTGCGTTTAAAATTGCAAACAATTGGAAGTTTCGAATTTATGTTCTATGCTCTTTTTTATCTTTAGTATACAATTTTCCTTTGTCATTTTCTATTATTTGCAACAAATAATCTCTTATAGGAAGTCTAAGAGTAAAAACTGGCTTAAGCAACTTAAATTCCATTAGTTCAAAGCACCTCGGGGAATTGATTGATTTCATTTGTAACCACTCGTTACCAATACTCATTTGAATACTATTCCAATTTGCATTTTTATCTCAGTTAATGGAAAAATTAACACTTTAATTTCTTTCAAATTTTTGTTTAATTGGTAAAAAATAATTTTAAAAAAATACTTAGAACTGAGCTATTTCTTAAAACTAAATTCACAAAAATAGCATACAAATTTGAGCAAAGATTTAAAAAAAAAACATTTTTACATTCTGGGTGCATTTAAATTATTTAAAAATGGAAGTTCTATAGCATACTGATTTTAAAGATAAAGAAACCGTTATACAAAATTACATATTCGTTTAGAATAACTTTACTAGTTTGATTTATTTGATTGTTCACTTAATTATCATGTCATCTAGGACATATAAGTTGACATGTAAGGGACAGTTTAACAGTTGAATGATACTGTAAATATAATCTGAATATGATATGTTTTATTTAATAAAAACTAAAACTATACATAAATCGTGATTAAAAACTATACATAAAGCGATATATCTCAAGGAATTACAGCAGAATATTCAAAAATTAAATATTTAATTTTATTTTATTTTATAAGAACACACAATCAACACAACGTGCAAATGTACGCGAAATTTATTGTGAACTGTAAATCCTTATGTATTTCGTAGTACAGGAATATAACATGAAGAATCAATGCGTTAAATGCAGAAAAACACGGGTCATCCGAGGGATATGAAATGGGTTAATATGAAAACGCGTTATAAGAGTACCGTGTTATAGAGGGATTATTGTATGCGTTTTGAATCAAAAATTGAATTTAATTCTAAAACATATAATAAAATCTGAAGATTTAAAAATCATTCTGTTGAAAAATTTCAAGTATTTAAAATAAATGATGTTGATGTTGTCGTGTGCCAGAGCTAGGCTGGCATTATGGAGTGCGCTGCTCCACTTTTCTAACTAAACCATATTTTAGTTGTGGAGACAGACTTCCTCACCACACACATGCCATAGGTACCCGTTTGTATGGTAGGCAACCATTCACAACCCAATCATACAAAGAAAGGACCAAGACAGGAGAGACAAAGAGAGAAAGTACATCCACGCCTGAGCCGGGATTCAAAACCAGGACCTCCCTATGTGCAATCAGGCACACTGACCACTAGACTAGTTGAAGAGCAAATTAACTTATAAATATAAGTATATAAAGAAAATCTTAACATTCTATGTTTATGAAATCAAATATGTTTTTGTATCACAACATTGAAAATTTAAATTTTTTGCAGTATATTAAATTGTAAAAACATTATATATAAAAAATATAATATGTTGTAAGAACATATAATGCCTAAAAATCCCATATATAAAAATTTTTTCAATTATATAAATAGATTTTTAATTTGAAAAACCAACAATTTTTAAAAAATATATCTTCTAGATAGAACAGCGATGAAACTTATTACCATTTATTCATCACTTTACAAGGTCAAATCTTGTAAAGTGATAAATAAATGATGAGTTAAAAATTATCAAAAAATGATCTATGAAAATTAATAAAGAATTAAATAAGAGAATAATATCTAATATATTGAAAATGAATAAAAGAAATAAGAGTAAATAAATCATCAATCTAGAGATTGATGAGTTATTTACCATTATTTCTGTATAAAATTTTCCATCCCTTAATATTTATCTATACATGAATATGAATTTTCCGTATTCTTTCGTTACATTTTTTAAATATTCATTTAATTATTATATTCCCGAATAACTCCTTAGATATTGAACCAAATAAATTTGCAAAATTCGTGCATACAAGATAATTATATCACATATATTTATTACGTATACATTTATGAAAATATGTATAATTAATAAAGTTAATCTCTTATGAAATGCTTTTATTTTGAAATTGTTATACTTAACATTTGACTGGTGTTCTAAGCCTTTGGAAATAAACTAAATTTGAGTACTCTTTCTAAACAAGTATATCTTCAAAATTATTTCATTTTTAAGCCTTATTCTCATGATAACGTAAGTTAATTTCTCACTTTGAAATTGATAACATTCATTTTAAAACTGGCAATAAAAGAATATTTTTTTAAAAAAGTTCACCAAAGTGTTTCCATAGTACATTACTTTATTTATATTCTTATTATATTGCTTACTTTTACCGATTCTAAAAATATATGCATTTGAAAACAGAATAGTGAGATGCATTAAAATCGCATTAGAGCCATCTTCAATAGTTTCAAAAAAAGAAGAAAAACTTTATTTCGACTTTAGATTTTTTACAACTTTCAACACTCTATTTTATAATTTGAGTGCTGAAAGTTGTAAAAAATTTGAGTGTGATAACTTAATCCGATTTTCTTTTTCATTCAACGAAATTAAAAAATTTCAGTTATAAATTTAATATGTTTTTCGTCTGTTGTTTTAGCTGTCGTGATACTTACATGGAAAAAACGTGATAGAGACCACATATTATATATCAAAGTTAAAAAAATAATTCTTTTAAAGAATGGATGTCCAGCTTTTTATTTTACACATCTGCTGTTGGGTAACAAGTGAGAAGCTAGAAATTCCTTGAAATATTTTTAAATTCTCACTGAAATTAATTTTTATTACTAAGTGATTTATATTTAATTAAATTTATAATAAATCATACGAAGAATGTAAAGGCGCGTTCCGTAGATTAAATAAATTTATATCATAATTTATTAATTTGTGCAAAAACTTTGTTTATAATAATCAATTTAAATTAATATTATAATATCTTTAATTAGCTTTAAAAAATGAATTACATTACTTATAAAATAAATTCAAGCTGAAAAAATCTCTTTTGATGAGTTTTCCTGTGAAGGATATTTTCTAATTTTAAAATTTTCATAATCAACAATATTTTATATTTCCTATAGTTATATTCAATAATTCCGCACTAGGCCTTAATTGTATTTTAAATAACTTATTCTTTAACTATTTTTTTTATTTTTTAAATAGTAATTAAGTATTTAAATATTTATGATTATTATGATTTCTTAGTTTCTACTACTCTTTAAGCAGCATTTATGTTAGTTAAGATTATTTCTAAATTACGTTAGGATATTTTATGAAACTATTGGTATATATTTAAAAAAATGTACTAAGTAATTTCGCCCTATTGGTCGTAATTTACCTATCAAACTATATAAGTTTGTATGTGTTTCGCCGTGATTTAATTTTCTTACTTTATTCATTCATGTATATTTCCCGAAACATTAAATGAAGTTACCACTTTTTAATATTTCTGGTCTCCCTAAAACACTGTAGAATAAGGGAACACATTTTCAATCCCCCACTCACTATTTCTGCCATAAATGAGACAACTTTGTGGGCCAATTGCTTGCTTAATAAATTTTAGCAAATACCGAAGAGCAGATTCTTTTGACAGGTAGTCAAATATTTATTATCATCCGCTGTTTTATTTTACTTTCTTTCTTTCATACATAACCAGAAAATTAATTAAAATACTTTCACTAATATTAAATAAATACTTCTTCCTATATTGAATCCTAGGTTTCTTGAAACGCCGCCCACTTTCCAAATACGAAAAGACTTTAATTATATGATAAACAATGAGAATGTTCCAATTATTTTAAGCGTGAGTTTATAATAAAATAATTTGTTACCCCAATCTCTGAGTATATGTATTTGTAAGTTTATTATCACATTCCTAACGAAAAATGCATTTTTTAATGTATTTCTTGCATACACAGAAATAATCTTCCTCTAAGTATTCTCAATCTAAGTGTTTTTATTCTATAATATAAGTATTTCTTATATATTATATATATATATATATATATATATATATATATATATATATATATATATATATATATATATTTTTATATTATAATAAAATAGTGTTTCTTATATTGTTTCTAAGTTATAAATTTTAAAAAATGCGACAATATACATAATAATTAATGCACTGTCGTTATTACATGCATATATTTATATTCTATAGTGTGAAGAACTGAAAATCCTGTCATGAAAAATAGAATAAAAATCTCTAAGTGAAAATAGTTACAATTGAGGAAACTAATACACAAATGAAGAAAATAAAAAATAAGGAAAGGGTGATATGAGAGAAGCATATCTTCAGAAATGCGTTACATTAAAAATCAAAAGAGAAAACTTAAAAATGCTTAAGCAAGTCAATAAAAATATAATTTTAAAAAATAGAAGTTAAGTAGTTTTGTTAATATAAATTTTACATATTCTCTATTGCCAAAAGAATGGCCGGCCAATTTAATGTAAATGAGAAAACAATCATAAAAATTAGAAATAATTAAAATTGTAAATTCATCTACGCAATTAAAATCATATAAACAGTTTTCAATAAGTATAAAATTATGATACTGCAAAGCTTATACTTTTCATAAAAAATTTATATGTGGGATTTTCAAATTTCATTTTATAATGTAATTTGAAGATTAAATCAAGAGGGAAATTTACTCCAACATGTGTTTATGTATATATATATATATATATATAGTTGCAATTTCAATTTACAATGTTTCTAATGCTACAAATATTTATAATATGCTATAAGATCTTCTTCCAGATAAATATTTCTTCAAATGAGATCACCTGGATCTGGTTTGACTATGCTGTTCATAATGGAAGATTCTGAATTCGATACTAACACCTGTTGAACAACAGGTTATAACTGTTTTATTTCCTTTATCTGTATATTTATGGCTGTCGGAATGAATGTTTGACCAGTTTTGTAGATTTTTTTCCTTACGATATGTGCATATGGACTACTATCTTGTAAGAATCGTTTTTGAAATCAAGCCTCGAAAGATGATCCAACCTTTACCACATTACATACTCCAACTTTTACGATATCCTTCGTTTAATGGACCTACCATAAAGTAATTTTGAAAAATTCTTTTGACCCAAAGTAGGAAATACGATGTATTGATTGCTGTTGATTAATCAAGAGCATTAGATATCTGAATGCTTTAAAATTACTGTGTTCTGTTTCATCATCCGCTACGTGTCATCAAATATTTTGTGGAAAAATGTCTATAGCTCAACATCCTTGTTTAGAACCGTCAAAAACAGTTTTCAGAGGAAGGTAAAGGAATTAACTCCAGCCTCTGTTCAATAAAATATGAAAAACATTAGCCTATTACATTGAAGATGTACATTTTCCCTGATGAGTAATTGGTAATTTTCATTCCTTTTTTTTTTCTTGCGACGGATATGAATGAAGAATTGCGTATCGAAAGTCCTAATGGAAATATTAGAAGTCATGGTGGTCTGCTCTCATTATTGAAAAGCAGTAAGTTTGAATCCAGACTTAATCAAAGATTTGTGATATACACTTAAGTTGACTAGGATATGTTAAAAAGAGAATGTCTTCCAAGTGAAATGATTCCTGTGAGTTGACTTGGTAAGTATTGGGGATCTTCTTCTTGGTGCCTGATTCTAAATTATGAAAACTCATTTAAAGTATGCTTTAAGTACTTCAAAAATAATTGCCTAATTAATCAAACCAATGATTTTAAGAATAAATGAGACCTTTGAAATATTATTTGTGATGACATACTTGGAAATGTGCTGATGTAACAACAAGAGTAGAAATTATTAGTTAATGCTCTATGATGCTTACAGTAGTTAAACCATCCTCTTCGCTGTATCTAAGTGTTTCTTTAATACTGAAAAAATAAAAATGATCTATGCGTGCTGAATGATATGCACTGATTTCATACTTGGCATTTGAACTTTTGCTGTATTTTATTGACTTTGTTAAACAGTCTAGACGTATTAACATATGAGTTCAGGTATTTCTATACCGAAGAAGGATACTTCATATAACATGACACTGCTATATTTACAACAACTTTCATATGTTAGGATTGCAGTTTGTAATATAAAATTAGTTCATCAGATAATGTATACCAAGATTTTGCGATGTATTTTTGGCGACGGATGTTCAAATGTCTCTAACATGTTTTGTATTACTAGCCTACGTAATCCATATTGTTTATTCTTTCTTTATTGCTCTATAGCTTAATGGAAATATCACCCTATATAGAGTGGAAGCCAGATTAAAGATGAACAGAATCTAGGAAATATCCTGCTAGAAGTTGAAACAAGGAAGAACTAATGGCCGTTTTCTTTACTGAGCAATCCTCATCGAAATGCCAAAGTATCATTTCAATTTTAAACAAATGCTGAAATATATCAATTCTGTGCAGATTTCCGACACCATATTTAAACTTTCACAATAATTCTTTATTTGAATAGCATCATAGTCATTTTTAAGGGTTTAGTATCATCAATCAGATAGATGATACCATCAAATGCACACAACTGACTGAATATGTTTGCTGAATTTTATTGCAAATATCATGTGTTTACAGTTTCTTTTCTAAAAGAAATAAATCTCACTAACAAGTGAAATCACTTTTACAAACATGTCATTGAAATTCACAATTTGCAAAAGCACACTACCCATGCTTTATACATTGCTTTTTACGGATATATACATTTCTCATTCCTCAATGTCTACAAGACAGTTAATATGACGTGTTTCACAGTAAGGAAGAAATAATTTTTTCATCAGTAATTACTTCCTGAACTTTACAGCATTTAACTCCTTTTTTTTATTATTTCCTTCTTTTTTCGGGGAAGGAGGATCTATCTGCATATATTGTTATAAAAATGCGTAATAATTAATAAATAAAATTTAAAAATGAATCATTTAGGTGTATTAAAAATTATTCTATGTTCTAAATATTTAAAAAATTTTCTATGAAAAAGTTTATTTAGAAAATAGTTTTCATATCTATCCTCTAATTTTCTTTATAATTCTCTTCGCAAATGTCATGATGTGTAACTAATATTGTAAAAAATCTTCAATATTTGGGCATTTTTATTAGAAAACACCAAGCTTACTTAAATTTTGTAAGTATGGTTAAGAATAGATAAAACTTTTCTTTTATAAATAACGAATGTATTCTTTTTTAAATTTAAATTCGTAAGAATTTTTAATGTTTTTGTTAAGAAATAAGTAATAATAAAAATTTTTAAAAGATTCAGTTTTTTTAGTGTTGACAATAGATCATATGCTCTTGCAATAAAATTTAGAAATGTTCATGAATAGCTAAAATAAAATAAAGTATTTACTATTCTTAGATTAGATAAATTCATTTGTAATATCGCATTTTTATAAAAAAATTAGTTGAATTATTTTTTTCTGAAATATTTATCTAAATATATAAAAATATATAGATACCTCTTTAGACAGAAAAAAATAATACAGATTATAATAATATTTTACCAAACAGTTTCTATTTTGATAGGTAAGGAATTACTTAAAATAAAAAAGAAACTATTTCTATACAAATCATCTGGACTTTTAAGACATTTCGAAGTACAAGGGTTATCTGAAATTTTTGAGATACGCGCAGACGAGAATTTGCAAAATAAAAATAATGGTTTAATTTTAAAATACAAAATATTTTAACACAGAAGATGATTTTTTACTGAATTACTTCAACTTGTTTAGCGTAGAATGAATTTTAAACAAAAGAGATAATGGAGTTGACGAGAGAACATCTTCGCGCTATGATTTTCTACGATTTTAAAGCAGAATTAAATCAAGAAAAATGCATTCAACGATTGCAAATAGCATTTGGGGATGACTCTCCAGCTCGTGCTACTGTATTCAGATGGTTTAAAGCATTTAGAAGAAGTTGCAATTTTCTTCAGGATGAAGAACACACTGGAAGGCCGCCGTCGGCAGTAATCCCGGATAATGTGTCTGCCATACGAAAAATGTTAATGGATGAGAATCGCTGTACCTATCAAATGATAAAGAAGGAACTTAACAATGGATCCGCAGCCATACACAAAATCATTCATGAAGAATTACATATGAAAAAAGTAGTTTGCCATTGTGTTCCCCATAATCTAACTGAGCACCAAAAAGAGGAGCGTGTCAGAATCAGTAAAGAAACTCTTAAATTGCTAAATGATGGTGGCCACCGTATCATTTCTAAAATTGTAACAAGTGATGAAACGTACATACCGTTTTTTGACGTTCCAACACGTCAAGAAAGCAAAGTATGGGTCTTTGAAGATGATCCCACGCCGACAATGGGGAAAAAACAATGCGCACTGAAAAAAGTGATGTTTGCCGTTTTCTTCAGAAGTACGGGATTGGTCAAAGCCACCAAGTTGGAAGGACAGAAGACAGTAACAGCAAACTGGTATACCACTAAATGTCCTCCACAAATTCTGACAAATTGACTTCCATAAGAACTGAATGTTAGGGGACTAAGGCTTCACAATGACAATGCATCTTCACATACAACCGGATTAACAGTTGAGTTTTCTTAAACAAAAACAAATTAAAGTGATCGAACATCCGCCGTATTCACCTGATCTAGAAATGTGCAACTTCTGGTTATTCTTTAATCTGAAAAAAAAATTAAGTGGACGTCGTTTTCATTCAGAAGAAAAGATTGATGTGGCTATAAATGCATTTTTTTTTATCTATTCCAAGAAATGAATGGCTTGAGGCATTTAATCTGTGGAAAATTCGTCTACAAAAGTGCATTGATGCTGGAGGAGACTACTTTGAACACACCTAAAATTTTGTAAGCATAACTTTAAAAAACTAGTTGTATCTCAAATATTTCAGAGTAACCCTAGTGTAAGGATTTTTAGATAAATTATTTTAAGTGAAAAAAGAATATCTTAAACTTTAACACTTAAATAATTAAGATTTTACCTCTTCCATTAACTATTAACTTATTAGCTATAAAAATGAACATAAGAAACATTTATGCTATGATTAAAACTATTAATTAAGTATCTAACACACTAAAATATAAACTCATGATTATTTTCAGAAACTTATTTTTCTAAATTATTCCCCATTCACTTCATAAATATTAACTTACTTCATCGTTAGCAGTGTATTAACTTACTTCATAGCAGTTATAAGATTATATAAATCGAAAAAACCTTAATCCTTTAAAAATAAATGAATTACGTAAAAATTCCTATATTTTTTAGTGAATATTTCATATTAAAAACATTTCCTAGATATTTAGTAAATATTTTTTTAAATCTAAATATTTTCTTGGAACACAGTAAGTAATTTGAGTTGCATTTGATATTTACAATAAGACACATATACAAATTTACTTATATTTTAGGCAATGAAAAGTTGAATCTTTACACTAAGTCTCAAGACAATTAACAGTGATCTCAAAAATTATAGCATTGATAGTCACCTGTTTCTTTCATTGAACTTGCACAATATTCGATGAACTGAGAAATTGACTGCTAATTATTCCAAAAACTAAAGTAAAATTTCTTCATACTTTATTTTATTAAAACTCTATTAATGACCCTGATTGAGTTTTTGAAATCAATCATTTTTGAAGTAAAGTATTAAAAAACGTTAGTTTTGTTGAAAAAAGTTTAAATTACATTTTATCATTCAATGTAACATATTAAGATGGTATATTATTCTGTCTGAATTTATACCTGATGAAGAAAAACTTGCTCAGAGAAAACAAGAATTTTTAACTGCCTATTCAGACGAAAGAAATTTAAATGAAATTTATTCCAAATACACACAACAAAACTGCATACTTCATTGAATTCAAGTAGCTTTTCCTATTCTTTTGAAAAAATTAATTCAGAAATAAAACTTTCTTGCGGTTAGGAAAATTCTAAGTTCAGATTGATGACCTTTATATTCAAAGAATATATTCTTTTTAATTATCCTTTTTAATATTTTTTACACGTGAATTGTGATTTTCAGTATAAATTAATTTTGCAGATTTTCTTACACTTCAACTCGGTCAGATTTTATTTTATCTTGACACTTTAATTCGTATACAACACACAAAATTGTTTCTTCATATATTTTTAATCAAGAAATCATGCATTTTGTTATTATAAAGTACACATTTAGATGTAAAATGTATTTTTACTGTCTCATAAGGAAACAAAGATTTACTATTAATTTTTAATTATAATACTATCTATTTGGTTTTTTTAACATACAAAAGAAAGTAATAAACATACCTAATAAACATAAGTATATATTTAACATACGATATATACAATAATATATATTTAATTTGTTTCAATGAAGTATAATGCAAAAATTACAAAAAAAAGTTGAGTTTATGTAAGTGTGCATATGTCCTTGTGAGACATGTCCACCTTTATATGCCCATTTATTTTCCTTAGGATGATGGCATTTAACAGCAAGACAATGTATGTGTGGGATTCACCAGGTTGAGTTTACCGTTCTCACTTGGTCATCAAATTCTCTTGACTTAAGACTAATCGAAAATTTGTGGGATTATCTCTATTGGGTTGTTCACGATATAGATCCTCATCCGAAAAATCTAGCGCAGCTGGACACGGTACTGGAGTCAGCATGACTCAACATCCCAGCGAACACTTTCAGAATACTTAATTGACTCTCTTCTTGTACATCTCGCAGCAGTCCACTCTGAAATTTGGTTGTTCTGTGACAGATGGTCACACTAATGTGACTAGGCAGTGTATTTCCCCGTAATTGTGCGAAATCAACTAAGCATAAAACTTATTTAATAAAACTAATTTTTTTTAATTAACTTACTTCGTTATGAAATTTATATTCAACTTTTCTGAAAATGTATGCATATAAAATTATTTTAATGAAAAAAATTGTAAAAATTCTCATAACAAATCAATTTTAGACAAATTTTTCTTAAAACTTATTATCTTTTTTCTTATTATCTTTTTGTACTTTTATTTATGGTATGTACCATATATACCAGTCATAAGTTATGTACATGAATCATTAACATGATATTCTGTAATTTACAAATAAAAGTTTTTGACTAGCATCATTTTTTTGTTGTTTTAACTCTTCTTTGTGTAATGTAAAATATGTCAGGTAATTTTCAATATTGTGTGTGATTAAAATTAAGAACATTCAAATATCATTATCAAGATTAATAAATTATGTAAAACTATACATGCAATATGATATGTACTGTTCATCAGTGTACATTATACAACTTAAATTTTTTCCTTAAATTTATTGCAGGTAATGTACAAAGCTTACTCTTACAAAAAATACTTTGAAATTTTTCCAGTTTTTTAATATTTTCTTATAAAGAAATATTGAAAAGAAAAATATAAGAAAAAATATTTTACCCTTTTTAGTACTTCAGTTTATATTCCAATTACTTTATACACAACTATTCTGTATCTTCTCTCTAGCATTTTCATCTTCCTTTTGAAGAATATCCTTATTTGTCAGGTTTGTGTCTAATCAGAGAAGATGTTGGAGGAAGAAATACGAAACGAAATGTTTAACTTAAATTTAGGCTTCCAATTCTTCATTATTTTCAACATCCTATTTAATAAAATGTATTCCTTCAAAAACAGATATTTTAGACATAGATACTTCTATTTACTACGTTATTTTCTTTTTAAATGCGAAATATGCTTTATTTTTACAAAAGTATAACAAAAGCTGAAAGGCATATATTTTGCAAATAATTATAGAGAATGATCTCTATTATTCAACCGAAAAACCACAGTCCTTATTTTTAAGAAAGAAAATGAAAATTGTCTTCTTCGGTAGGAAAAAATTAGTAGCATAAGTAATGCATAAAAAACTCTTCTAAAGTATAAGTAATAAAATTAAAAATGCTTCATAAAATGAACCAGAAAATGCATGCTATAAACTACTTTTAAAATGATGATGTATGGAAAGCTTGTACTTTTATTATGCATATTGATGTAATATTTTGATTTCGAAATCTTATAATGGTTTTATGGGCTGCTATCAAAAGATAATCAAAATCTACTGATAACATTTATTGAATTTACTTATATTAAAAAAACTTGAAGAAGTTAGAAATGACTGATAAGCATATTATTTTCTTGTGTTTGTGCAGCCACCTAATCTTTAAAAATTTTCGCTTCAGAAATTTATACTAATGGTTTGACAGTTTAATGATCAGTAATCTGGGCTCCTGTATTTATTTATGCAGTTTTGAAACCCATTTCAGACATTAATGTCTGTAGTGCCTTAGAATATCCTTTAAGTTATAGGTCCAAGCATATTTAGTCCTCCAGGTGTAAAATGTAACCATAGATCGACAAATAAACCGAAGCAATGCTTAGGAGAATATTTTTATCTTCAATAATTATTTCCTACACTTAAGCATATCAAATAGAATTTAATGAGCAGAAATCTAGGAAACGACTTTAACAACCTTAGGAGTGAAAAATAAAGTGATGGATTTTTTATATTTATTGGAAGTTCTAACAATGTACAATAAGTCCTTGAAACTTATATAAATAAATTCAGTAATGGCATTACTTGTGGTTTGAGTGCAAATTTATAAATATTTAAATATGTTCAGGTTAACTGATGAAGTTTAAATTTTATTCACGTATATTTTAGTTTTTAATCAAGCAATTTATAATAGCCCATAATTTACTTTGTGTAAATCTACGAATAAAAGCTCAAATAATATCTGGTTGAACTTTGAATCGAAAACACACATTTATTATTTTTAATATAGCGAAAATGTGTTGGAAAGTCTGGCTACAGTATATGATAGATGTCGAGACGTAAATCGCAACATCAGATGACGTTACATGAGCACACGTGGCTGTTGTTGCACTCTTAGTATTTTCGCAAAAAGTTTGATCTTCAATGGACCAAAGATATGAGGTTTGCAACACGACTCTTGCCAAAAATACTCGAAAACGCTTGATTAATATAGCTTTTTTATAATCATTTTGTTTAGTTTCTCTATTATATACTAAGAATATATAATCATGTTTTTCCATATTTTTTTGTACTTTGTGTCATTACTGTGGCATCAGTGTTTTCGACTAAACATTGCAATGTGATTTATCATCGTCTCAGTTTATAGGTTACTCTATGTCTCTATCTCAATTGAAAATTCTGAACTCACACCTTCCATATATATGAATGTGTGTGTGTGCGTTTGTCAATATGAACATACCAAATTAAATTGCTTGATATAAAAGTTTAATCTAATTATAAGTTTCGCTTGAAATTCCTAAAAATGTAATACATTCAAGATACATAATAAGAAAAATATTAGAGCTTCATTTGTAATTAATATGTACACATTCGTGTTCTAATGCAATAAAACTAAATTTGTTTTTAAGCATAATTTCCGTACATTAATTTGAGTTGATAATTGCACGCGAAATAACATACTAAGATAATTAAACTGTAACTATTAAAAAAAAGCTTTTTTTTCAGATTTAATATTCTTAAGCAGAAATAGCCGTATAATATCACGCAACAAATAGTGTGAGACGAATATCCCTTTGCTGTCAGGTTTGACGCGAAATCATTTTCTACGGAAAATGCATTTTACATGAGATGATCGAATAGTAGAATATTTTTGAGATTTAATACAAGAATTTTCTTTCTTCCTCCATCGAGGCGCAAGCATCCATGCATATCAGTGAAAAGATTGTAGGAAAAAAACCCTTTTTTTTTCTTATCTGGAAATATATTAAGTGCTTTTTCTTTCATACAATACATTAATTTGTCTCTTTCTGTCTCTCAATTTTTACTCGAACCTTTTTATTTAAAAAGAAATTAATCCTTGTTATGGTATCCTTTTATGCGATTTGTGTAAAACCGAATGAAATGAGGAAACTATATTGAATTTTTTTTTTCAGATTTTATCTTAAATGTTTTTTTCTTCAAAGTTTCTGGATCGTTTGTTCCAAAACAGTTACCGCAGCGTGAATCGAAATATATTATTGATATAATCCATGATATGTAATCCATTTAATATATCAAAAATATCAGCCAATATTAAGATATGTATCGGATATTTCAAAAAGATATTGTTAACAATTACCTGGAGTCACAGTATCTTAATTGAGAGAAAGACGTCACTTTTTCATGTGCGTTTGGCTGCAGATTCGATACCTGCCTCAAAAGAAGACTGTCTTGAAAGACAAGTTATGAAATTCAAATGTCACTTAGCAGTCAGTATCACTTCTTTGGATTGATGTGGTGTAGACAGTAGTACACCAATAAAAATTTAATCTTGTCATTTGACCATATTATGAACATACAAGGGGATTAGATTCTGTGACTTTGATTGGCAGAAAAGACAACCGAATACATGTCTTAAATATTTAACATAATTTCAATAAAACGATTACAAATTATCATTTAAAGGTTATAACTGAACTATTATTTAAAAATATGAAATGAAAAACAAAATTCAAATTTAAAATGAGAAAGAAGTCATTATTCTTGAAAATAATAAAATTCATCGGAATGTTTACTTTTTGCGAAATTGACTTTAATTTTTTTTTGCGTAATCTTGATTTAAATAAAAATAACTTTTCTGGTAGCAACATAAATTTGAATGAAGAGATTGAGAAGAATTTATGAGGATCCTGAAGAAAATTTATCCTAAAAACTATTTTAAATTTAAACCATTCAGCAATTTTTTTAATTCAAATTTATTTTTGAGAAGTATAAGAACCAATATTTGCAAACATTTTTCAAAATCATTGAAATAATTAAAATGTGTATAAAACTCATTGCTCTGCAATATGAGAATTTTCTCTACATATATTGTTGATTATAAAAATAATGTAAATCCCTGTAGTTTCAAAAGGTAAGTTCTCTTACAAATATAAATAAAAAACTTGATTAATTTGAAGACTAAATAAATATGTGTGTTTCATACTTCTTTGTGGTTTTTAGGATTCATTGAAATTGAGTAAGTATTTGTAACTAAAACAGAAAATATATAATATACTATATGCATAGCCGGCCAACTTGTCTAGTGGTCAGCATGCCTGGCTTCGGATACGGAGGTCCTGGTTCGAATCCCGGTTCAGGCATGGATGTACATTCTCTTTCTCTCTATCCTGTCTTTGTCCTTTCCTTGTGTGTGTGAATGAAGTATAATGATGCCTACTCTATAAAATGGTCCCTATGGCGGGTGCGATGGTGGCCCACACCCTATGGTGCACCCGGGGCAAATCCTCGGCGGCTAAGAGGTGTCTGGCCGGTTCCTTGGTATCAAGGAACAATAGATTAATAGACTCTGTTGCAATTGTAACTGTATACAATCTGATATTGGAAAAAAATATGCTTTCATTAAATTATGTTGTTTTAAAGTAAAATTAGTATAAATTTATAAAGAAATGTGTTGAATAAGTGTTGTTGGCATATTTACTTTTCTTTAATGTTTTTCGCGGTAAAAGTTTAGTCAAATGTTAAATTACTGTAAGGAAAGATATTAACTCGTAATTTTTATTTTGTATTTCTATTATACTCAAATTCTTGCTCAGATTTCTTTATTCAAAATTTCGTGAACAGAGTTTCAGATAATTTTTTTCTTAGACTTTTGAGAATCAGAAAAAATTTCCTGATATTTCTCTAATTTCAATCAATTATAAAATTTCAATAACAAATATATATCTTTAATTAGGAATTACATTTTTCATATAAATAGCAAAGATCCGCAATTTTTACTTTTATTGAATGATTTTAAATGGATAAGGAAGTCTAAGTAAATTTTAAATATCTCTTGCATGAAATTTTAATTAGATCACTGAATAAAACATTTTATAGTCTTTAATTTTTAGACATAATATGTCTTGAGACATATAAGCCTTTACTAATAAACAACATTGTTGGTACGTATTAACATTTTCTAATAAACAACAAATCATAAGCATTTACTAGTAATAAATAACATTATTGCTTTGAGTAATCGATTTCAAAAAATTGCGCTAAAATATTAGTTAATAAAATAGACTCTAAAGAGCATTTTAAGTCTTTTTCACAGAAATTTATATTCCAATTTTATAACTTTAGTTTTATTTGTATGAATTTTTAAGTTTTTTAATAAGTCTAAATTTATCCTTAACATATTAAAAATAAATTAAGACATAACAACTGCCTTTGCCTTTCTAAAACATAAATTATTTATTTTGCAAAACTTTTCAACGAAAATCAGCGAACATTTGATTATATTAGTCAATTTTTCCGAAAACAAACTTTAAAATATTATAAGTAAAAATTCTGCACATCAGATAAACAGTTCATGCAGTTTTAATTTATAGCATCATGGTTAACATATTCAATACGGGATATGAATGCATAATATATTCAAATAATATTTTATAAAACTTCCATTGGATGCCTTATGTATTAAATTCAGATGCTGTTATTACAAAGAATATTTGTGAAATATTAATCTGTCATAAAAAAATATTATTTTTTATAACAGTCATAAAGTTCATTACATTAAAGAAGAAAAACAATAATATTATATTTTTATATATTTGCACTTTTTTAACTAAAATTATTGCATTTAAAATTATATACTATATACATTATGCCTTTACATGTCAACATACTTATGTTCTGAAAATTAATTTGTAAAGAAATTTACAGTTGGTAAGAGTCTGAAAGATAATCCTATGGTCCGAAGATAACGAAGCTGATGCTGCTTCAATGGAAAACCACTATAATCAAGCGTATTCAAATTTATTATACATGGCCTAATGCAAATTTACGGAAGGAATTGTCCATATAAATATCAATCTTTTCATCTGTCAGTTTTATAGAATTCTATGATTATTCACAAATTATAAGAAATATTATGTTCCTTCATTATAGGTAAATCATTTGATTATTTTATTTATACGAGGGTTACTCTGAAATTTTTGCGATACACGCAGACGAGAATTAACAAAATAAAGATAACGGTTTAATTTTAAAATACAAAGTATTTTAAACAGAAGACGACTTTTTACTGATTTACTTCAACTTGTTTAGCGTAGAATAAATTGGAAGTAGAATAGAAAATGGAGTTGACTCGAGAACATTTTCGTGCTATGATTTTCTACGATTTTAAGGCAGGATTAAATCAAAAAGAATGCGTTCAACGGTTGCAATTAGCATTTGGTGATGGATCTCCAGCTCGTGCTACTGTATTCAGATGGTTTAGAGAATTTAGAAGAGGTCGCAATTTTCTTCAGGATGAAGAACATACAGGAAGGCCACCGACAGCAGTAATCTCGGATAATGTGTCCGTCATACGAAAAATGTTAATGAACGATAATCGCTGTACCTATTAAATGATACAGAAAGAACTTAACAATGGATCCGCAGTTATACACAAAAGCATTCAGGAATAATTACATATGAAAAAAGTAGTTTGCCGTTGGGTTCTCCATAATCTAACTGAGAACCAAAAAGAGGAGCGTATCAGAATTAGTAAAGAAGTTCTTAAATTGCTAAATTATGATGGCCACTGCATCATTTCTAAAATTGTAAGAGGTGATGAAATGTACATATCGTTTTTTGACGTTCCAACACGTCAAAAAAGCAAAGTATGGGTCTTTGAAGATGATCCCACGCCGACAATGGGGAAAAAAACAATGCGCACTGAAAAAGTTATGTTTGCCGTTTTCTTCAGAAGTACGGGATTGGATAAAGTCATCAAGTTGAAGGACAGAAGACAGTAACAGCAAACTGGTATACCACTAAATGTCTTCCACAAATTCTACAAGAACAGAATGTTAGGGACTAATGCTTCACAATCACAATGCATCTTCACATAGAGCCAGATTAACAGTTGAGTTTCTTAAACAAAAACAAATTAAAGTGATTGAACATCCGCCGTATTTACCTGATCTAGCTATGTGCGACTTTTGATTATTATTTAATTTAAAAAAGAACTTGGACGTCGTTTTCATTCAGAAGAAGAGATTGATGTGGATATAAATGCATTTTTTTCATCTATTCCTAGAAATGAATGGCTTGAGGCATTTAATCTGTGGAAAATTCGTCTACAAAAGTGCATTGATGAGAGGAGACTACTTTGAACACATCCAAAATTTTGCAAGTATAACTTTAAAAACCTAGTTTTATCTCAAAAATTTCAGAGTAACCCTCGTATAATAATTGGAACAATTCATACCCTATTACATTATTTACATTTTGTTGTGAAATTTTTTCTGATAAATTCTAGTTTCGTTAACACAGTTAAGTAGAAAATTTTGAATAGAGTGTAAAGCTTATTTCTCTATGTTTCCATAATTTATTATTTAATTTTCTGCTTACATTGTATTTGCATCATATACAAAATGCTGCTATATAAAGTGTGTAAACATATTCCCATATTTCAGGCGCCATTCTTGAATAAATATTTAAAAAGTTGTTAAATTTTACTATTATATTTGAAACAATAATAACCATATTTGAATACATTTATAATTCAACCTTCCTGATAATATTTGCATTCTATAAAATTTAGAGTCTCCTTACGCATTAAGTTTGTAACTTTTAATATTGAGAGAAACATTCAAAAATTAACTAATTCATTCAAAATCTTATTTACCCCAAGAGTTACATTTCAGAAAAATATAGTAAATTTATAATTTTCAGCGTGTATATGTATCCATAAAATGATTTATTTAAAAATTCCTTTCATTAAACAAAGCAATATAGGCACCAAGTGTTTGCACTATAAATTTCGTAAAATCTACAAAAGCAGAATTTTTTGACAGGCTGTCAAATATCTAATAAACTTTCTCCAAAAAAATGTCTTTATCACACTTTATCCTCTCACTCTAATCTGAAAACTAATTGAAATGCTTTCACTCGTTAAATAAAATTTTTTACTTAGTACTTCAATTTTTGTTTCAAACGAGTGCTTCAAAATAAAATGTATAATATATTGCCTACTGAACAAAGAGATTTTTTTTATAAAAATTAACGTCAGTATAAAGTAATAAGTTTCTTATATTTATTAAGAAAATAATCATATTGTGAAATTTCTTTACTTAGGAAAAATAATTTACTTATCTTAAAATATATTGAGATATATGCTTGGTCTTATAATAGAATAAAAGTCATTTTTAAACTAATTTATTATAAACAGAAGTTTTATACTTTTGAAATAAAACTTTATTTAAAAGTTACTAAAATTTCACAAAACAGCATTCACTTATTAGATTAGACTTAGATTCTTATGGAAATTAAAATCTTTTGAACCGTAATTTTTGGATGTTTCTTAATTACAGGATTTTTGCAGTTTATCAAACGATTTAAACTGTTTTATTTGAAAAAAGACTTTACTTTTATTTAAGAAAATTTCATTACCTTGGAAAGGTTTTCTGTGAGAAAATCTCTTTTATGCTTACAGTATTATATTTCAAAATTTAAAACAAATCTATTTAGAAGAATACTCCAACTGTGCACCAATGATTAAACTTTTCCAATCACCTCATCCAAAACTTTTCTAATCAATCAACTCAAAATAAAATAAAGATATGAGTGTTCAACGTTGTGTTTTTACTTAATAAAATTTAATTAATACGCCTTAAACTTATATCAGAACACGTAATAATTATGAAATTGCTCTGAAAAAAATACAACAGGAAAACGTTTTATATAAAATTATAATTCATAGTCTGAACGTTTCTTCAGATTTTAATATTAGAGAAAGAAAAAATTTAATTATATATTCTTATAGTTGTTTAATTAATTTTCTTTTGTTAAAAGTAAAAAATTAGAATAGTAAAATTGAAAATAAGAATTTAAATTATGTCATCTTTAAACAATACATTCCTTTCATGAAAAAGCAAAAAATTATTCCTTTAATCTATTTATAAGAAACTAATTTAAATGAATACAAATTCAATAACTAAGAAACGTCTTATATGAAACACAATATAGTAATATAGTGCTTAAGGTTATAAAGTGTTTCTGCCATTATTAGTAATATGGAATAAATACGGAAAGTTGCTTACGTCTTTTATGAAACACTTCAAAAAAGTAATTTAAAATTATGCAAAATACATTATTTATTTTCCATTAGATTCAATATAGTGGTATTTTTGTTTAACGACTATATTTCGTTCTCAAAACAAGAGTACTTTTCGTATGGTAACAAGAGAAATTTTTTCCTTCTTCAGCTCAATTCTCTACTGTCCAATCAGTACAAGTCGGAGTTACGAAAGAGCTTTCTAAAAGTCAAAATACACAATAATTTTTCTGTGCTGCATCTAGGGACTTACTATGGATTTAGGCAAAGGTAAGGGACTTTATTAAGGTTTTTGTTTCATTTTGTTGAAAATACAATGACAGAAACAGCGATATGGTTGAACATTTTAGCTACATAGTTTTCTAAATTTTTTTTTAACCAATTAAGATATATTATTTTAACATCATTCTAAAAATTAGGAGAAAAACATTGTTCTAAAAATGCATCAAGTTGGCTTTATTAGTTTTTTCCATGTTATTATTATTATATTTTCCGTTATAAAAGATACCAAAAAATTCCTTCACTGAAACTTGATTTATATAGTATACGGCAAAATTTTATAACTTTCAGGCCTCTCTTTCAGCAATAATTCCTCTTTCTTTTTATAGACTTTTAGATATATCAGTGCTTTTTGAAACGTATAATGCATTGCCATCCCTTTTTGACAAATTATGTTCATATAACGATCGGAGTTTTGTAATTTTATTGGCAACATGTCTTGACTGCAGACGATAAAGTAAATACACTTTGCAATCAAATTTAAATCCGTGATTTATTTAGATTAAATATTTGCATATTAAATCTAAATAATATATAAATTTGAAATTTTTCAATATAAATTTTTGGTTCATTAAAATATTTTTTTTTATTTTCAGTATATTTATATTTGATATTTTTTATAAAATATTGACTCACCTTGCGAATTGTAAACCTATGCTACTGTCATAGATATACCACTTATTTTTAAAAGTGAAACAATAAGCCATATTTCATACAACGTATTTTACTTATTAATCTAAATATTTATTATCTGGAAAAAAAACTATTGTGCAGATTCTAAGCTTTAATTTGTTTTCAAGTCCTATTTTAAAGAAAAAATACAGTTACATTAAGACTTTTATTTATTAAAAATTTCTAAATTTTAATGTGATTATATGCTATTGAACAGTTTTATGTTTCCTTCTAGTTTTTCTAAATTTCGAGTTAAAGTTTTCCCTAAAATACATAATCAGAACTTTAACAAATAACAAATGAAAATATACTTTTGAATTCTTGATGTGAAAATCCTTTTTACGTTTCCCAAATTTAAGTAATAACTACCTTTTATAATTTCACTCATTATATCTATAATTTTAATCATAAAGTAATTTAATTTTATTAAATATTTTAAATATATTTCACAATCAAATCATTATCTATGGTACGTCACTATCTATGGGCATATAAACAATAATTTATGGTAAATTATGATCTATTCAAAATCATAATATTTGGTAAGACACTCTTACTTTTTCTGAAATCATTTTATGTGCAAACATATAATATAACTTTACCTGAAAATACAAAGCGTTATAAAGTAATTTCAAAAACAAACATAATATATAAATCCTTTGAGATTAATTCCCTGAATTCTGATGTCTCAAAATGACATTTGTATATCCTGTATCTGAGTAAAAATATTTAAACAATGCAATAGAGTGTTTGCCATAATTGAAAATTTTAAATTTATTCATTGGTAAATGCTAATGAAGAGTATTAGAAAATTTTATGAGGTATTAGTCGTATTATACTAAATAAGTACATTTTCTGTACTTATTTAGATACGTTGATGGTACGCACAGAACAAATTCAAGATGAATTATTTCTTTTAATAATTAGTATGATTTTTAATGAACAATTCAACCTTTAATAGAAAATCTACATTTCCATTACTAAAAGGGCGCAAATCATTTCCATTCTGAGTGAAACGCAAAGCTTCATTAACATATTGATGAATTTTATGATATAAATCAGATATCATGTTTTGAAATGAAATGTTTAAAATTTGAGAAGGAGATAGATTAATGCAGAGACAAAATAAACTTACATAATTTTCTTAGGAGAATATCAACATTTTTATTTACCAGTAAAATGAAATGAGAAATATCTGATTATTTTAATTTAGTGTCAAATTGTACTTTAAATATTTTTTCTAATTAATTAAATTAGGAAAATTGATTAAATTACTTATTGTTCAGGAAACTAATAATTGAAATTGCAGAAAATAAGTTGATTCATATTATGTGTAAACTTTTCATCACTCTTTCATAGGCAGGTTGGTATGCGGATATTGATGTAAATCTTTACTTAACTCATCACCATTTGAATTGAATAAAGAATTCTAACAATTCATTTGAATAATTTATGATAATATTCACACATGTGAATACAAAAGTTAAAAAATTTTTCAAAATATTGCTCAGTAAGTTACGGAAATAACTGAACATATGCTCATTAAATAAAATATTTTAAGCAATATCCAGAAAATTACTTTTTTTCTAAATATTTTTGAAATTTTAAAGGAGACTATGTAAACAGAATTTTTTCACAGGTTGTCAAGCATTTAATGCATTTTACGTCAACAAAAGCTTTTATCGCATACTCTATCTTTTAACTCTAAATAGAAAATTAATTTGAATATACTTTCTCACTATCGTTAAATAAAGACTTTTACTCTGTTCGTTATTATTATCTTCGAAGGAGTGTTTTTTACGAAAGGAATCTTTACATATATATTGCATAATAAAGAAAGAAACTGATTCTAATAAAACTGGAATTATTTAATATTTGAAAAAGAAATTCATTTATTTAATACAGTATCTCTTACAGAAATTTACATTTTTGAATTTAAGTCCAATGAAAAATTAGACTTTAAGTTTTTATTGAATATCTAAAAAGAAACGAATATGAAATCAGAATATATAACATCATTTTTAATTAACATATTGACTTGTATTTTCCAATAAAAAATATTATCGATGCATTTATAAAAATCAATTTAAAAATCATGAAAAAATTCCAATTTCTGCAAATATTAAATAGAAAATACATTTGCTCAGAAAATATTTCAGCAATGAGCCAAATAGTATTGAGAATCCATGAAATACTAATTAAAAATCTGAGAATAACAAATAAAACTTTTTGACAAAATAAACTGTAAAATTTACGGTAAAAGTATTTTCATACTCATTTCATCTATTTGTATAGAGTAAGAAAAGATGTATTATAGCATTTAATAATATTCATAAATTCTATTTTGATTATCTTTGTTAGTGTCATTCAAGGCGCTTTACAGTGTTTTTAAAAATCATTTAGTTTTATAATTTAAAAAATATCATAAAGCTTTTTAAAAAATATCATCAAATCTACAACATGAATAAAATAAAAGTTTATTTGAATAAGAAATATAAATAATATTTAATATTTGCAAGTATTAATAGCATTTTCTTCTATTTATGAATGTTCAAACAATTTTTTGCAAAATTTATTTGAACCTAAAAAAATATTATTTAATTTGTATTACCTTCAAAATTGTAAATGTAATCACAGTAAAGATTCAAAAATGAAATTTTCCTTCTATCTATTTATAAAAAAAAATAAATTTTTATCTTAAGCTTTAAAATCATTTTTTATTTATTTAAATATAGTAAAAATAGATACAAAATGGACTATGTCCGAAATAATCATAAGTTAGAAACCTTAAAACTTAAGAAAATTTCATTCATTATATCTTGATCCACACCCATCATACATACATATACGTGTGAAAAAGGAGTGTATATTGTATAACAGATCATCTTCTTAATAAAGACATAGTCCCTATGCTTTTCTAATTTCTTAATTTTGATTTTCAAATTTCCGTTTTATTTGAAATATTTATTTTTCAAATTGTATCTTATCCTATATATATACACACTACTGGCCATTAAAATTGCTACACCAGGAAGAAATGCAGATAACAAAATGATATTTATTGGACAAATATATTATACTAGAAATAACAAGTGATTAAATTTTCATAACATTTGACTGGATATATATAGATCCCGAGAAATCAGTACCCAGAACAACCACCTCTGGCAGTAATAACAGCAGTTATACGCCTGGGCATTGAGTCAAACAGAGATTGGATTGCATCTGTTTGCATGTACAGATGCCCATGCAGCTTCAACACGATACCACAGTTCATCAACCGTAGTGACTGGCGTTTGGTGACGAGCCAGTCGCTCGGCAACCATTGACCAGACGTTATCTATTGGTGAAAAATCTGAAGAACGTGCTGGCCAGGGCAACAGCCGAACATGTTCCGTATCAAGGAAGGTCCGTACAATACAGTCAACATGCGGTCGGGCATTATCCTGCTGAAAAGTAGGATTTCGCAGGGCTCGAATAAAGGGTAGAGCAATGGGTAGTAACACACCAGAAATGTAACGTGCACTGTTCAAAGCACCGTCAATGCGAACAAGAGGTGACCGAGACGTGTATCCAATGGCACCCCATACCATCACGCCAGGTGATGCGCCAGTATGACGATGACGAATGCACACTGCCAGTGTGCGTTCACCACGATGCCGCCAAACACGGATGCGACCATCATGATGCTGTACACAGAACCTGGATTCATCTGAAAAGATGACGTCTTGCCATTCGTGCACACAGCTTCGTCGTTGATCACGCCATTGAAGACGCTCTTGTTTATGACGCAGCGTCAAGGGAAGCCGCAACCATGGTCTCCGAGCTGAGAGTCCATGCTGCTGCAAACGTCGTCGAACTGTTCGTGCAGACACTTGTTGTCTTCCAAACGACTCCGTTTCTTGACTCACGGCCCGTGATGTGATTGCACAATCCATTATGGCCATGCGGATAATATGCCTGTCTTCTCGACTGCTAGTGATAGGTGGCAGTTGAGATCTCGCATGGCGTTCCGTATTACCGTCCTGTATTCATCGATTCCATATTCTGCTAACAGTCATTGGATCTCAACCGAGGTGAGCAACAATACTGCGATAAGATAAACCGCAATCCTGGTATGCTTCAATTCGACCTTTATCAAAGTCAGAAACGTGCTGGTATGCATTTCTCCTTCTTACACGAGGCTTCACAACAACTTTTCACCAGGCAACCATAATCAAATGTAATTTGTGTATGAGGAACAGTCTGAACAATTTCCTCATTTAAACAAAATGTAGGTGTCGCTATTGGCGCCTGCTTTGTCTGAATGCGCTGAAAAGCTAATCATTTGCATATCACAGCACCTTCTTCCTTTCGTATAAATTTCACGTCTGTAGCATGTCGCCTTTTTGGTGTAGCAATTTTAATCGCCTGTAGTTTATATTACTTTGCCTTTACACGTTTTCTGAAAAAATAATTCTCTCTAGGCTGAAATAAATGGGATTACAAATGATTAATCAGAATTTTAAATCTTAAAACTAAAAATATATGACGATCTCTTAATAATCAACAATCCCATGGAGATTATTTTAAAGTGTTTTATCTATACCATTCCAGACTTCATTTTGATTCACCAATCGGAAAGATTCAATCACTAGTTTGCAAAACGGTGATTGATGAAGAAAGCCATCGTTTTGTCTTTTGTCTAGTTTCCTTACAAGATAGATTGTAGAAATTATCGTAAAATAAAATATCTAATCTATAGGAATTATCGTAAGATAAAATATCATTAAAAAATATGTATTAAAATGTCAAATTCAAAGTGCATGAAACAAAGACTTAAAATTTTTATATTCTAGATAAATGTCATAAGTTATTCAATGACATGGGATAACCTTTCTTAGAAGCTTTGGAATATATAGAACACATAACAATTTTATTAATAAATTCTCCCTAAGTAATTTTGATTTCAGTAAATATCTATTTTTAAAAAGCTAGATGATTCGAAAATAATGCAAATTTTAAATGAATAAAACATATTACTTATTTCAATTACTTGAAACCCTGTAAAAAAATATTTTCAATTATTAGTAAGAAGTTACATAAATCATTATATTTATTTTTTTATTAATTATTATACAAACAATCATTAAACAAATTTTTGCAGCTTCACACATTTTTTTTTCGTTCTCATATAAAAGAGCGGTGAAAATTTTATTTAATTTAATCATATTAGTTGATTATTTATAGGACTTTTATAAATAATTATCATGTTGTGAAAAAGGATCATATTACCATAATCATCGAAAAAAATTTTCAAACTTGATATAAAAATGTACATTGTTATACTGTAACTGTTCTAAAACAATAAAATAGTCTGAAATTACACATAATAAAGATATAACTTCAAAGTGATTTTTATTTTTTATAAATTCAAAAATTTATTTCTTAATTTACACACACACTATGCTTTTGTGTTTCTAAAAGAAACACAAATTATTCACAAAAAAAGGCTGCATTGAACAAATTTTTATTTTGGAGCGATTTATGCTTATTGAAAACAATTTACACTGCCAGTCATTGTAAGGAAAACTTCAAAATATTAATAATTGAACATTTATTATTTTTGTATAGTAGTAGGCCATGAATATCAAGCAAAAAGAGTTAAAGAGTTCAGTAAAAAAAATTTTTCTTGTCCGAAAATATATTAAGTGTCCCCCAGCCTTCCTACGATACATTAATTTTTCTAGATTGCTACACTGAACTTTTTATTTAAAAAGTAAGCACAATACACGTTAAGGTAGAGTGTACTTTTATGAGATTCTCAAGAAAACAAGAAGAGAAATGTAAGAAAAAATAAAATCACTGAATTTATTTTTTCAATTTTTATCTTAAGTATTTCCTTATTGCTTTGGATTCATTTCTTCTGGAAATCTCACTCCTGCTCAGTGGAACGAAATAAATTGCTGCAGTACCTTTTCTTTAATGCTTCGATATTTTTTCCTTTATTCCGTTAAGGGAGTGACACCCCAACTGTGATAGATTGCAGTTTTATTTCTAATGTACTCCTCTCAAAGAAGAAACTTTTGTGTTTTTTATGTGAGTAGTTCTTATGTACCACTTAATTGAAGAATCTACCATGCAAAGACGAACTTAGTTTCCTGATAAGATGTGTTGGCAACAAAAAAGTAAATAATTATTGTTTCCTCGTCGAAAAAAATCTTTTCCAAACTAGAACTTATTTACATAATCTGTCTTGTTTCCAATATATACATATATATATATATATATATATACGTATTAGAATTTATAACTTTTAAAAGGACTTTTATTTCAATAAAAATTTCAATTTAATTGAATTGCTGTGTATTATTAATAATTGATTTCTAACAATCGATATTAAAAAGTGGCTTTATATTTTAGAACACTTGAAGACATATGAATACGAATATTTATATTAAAATAGAGGCTGTGTCATAAAAAATCGAAATCAAATCTTAATTATAGCAATGAACATGAAAACCAAAAGATAAATTTAGTTTTGAAATTTAATCGAATTAATATAGCAATATCAATATTTGCCAGGACATATAGAAAAGAATAATAAATTTTTTTAAAAAATCAGAATCCAAAAAATAGTTAAAAATTTAATTTTTCTTTTTGTATCATTTAATTTGAAAATTCATAATTTATCTACAATAAAGTTTAAATATTAATAAGCTGATTAAAATAAATTACTTGCGATTTAATTAGAATTAAAGGTATACTAATTTATATATTTTTTCAAATATGTAATCAAACAAAATAGACAGATTTAATAATCATTATAAGCACTAAGTATTAAAAATAATATAAAAAATTTAAATATAATGAAAAAAATAGCTTTAACAAAATATTACGCATAAAATTAAATAATTTCTCGAATCGAATAAAAATAACGAATAATTTAAAACTATATTCTATAAAATGTATGTTTTATTTTTAATCTTAATTTTTTTCATTCGAAAAAAAAAAAATTATCGACATTCATTCTAGATTGGATGTCGGTTAACAAACAGTTTTAACAACGAGCAAATCGGATAACAAATACTTTCAGGAGAGATTTTTGTGTTCGGACAACGAACTAAAACAAATTCTAACGAATACTTCTCAGCTTTTAGATCATTAAGTGCAGGGTTGCCAAACCCAACGGTCTAAAAACCGTTTTTCACTTCTCTTGATTTATATTGCTTATCTATTAAACTTCAAAGTTCTATACTGGAAACTTTTTTCCATAAGAATATTTATAGCCGTAGCAAAACTGAAACTGACTGCCAGTTGAAATTGATTGCTTTTGATTTTAATCAAATCCGATTTCGGACCAATACTGACATCTGCCATTAAAGATCTTTGGAAAAAGTGGGAAAATATCAGAGCAATACTCTTAGAAAGACTCTGCAACCAAGCTAATGTCAGTGAGGTTGGGTATCTTTACAATGACACTCTATTAATCACTTCTGAAAAATCCTGAGAAAAAGAGGAAAGACATTGACATTGGACATGTTCCTCGATGCCCCATAAATAAAAAATGTAAAGGACTTATTGGCATACAAGACAATATGTATGCATTACTTTTTGATAAATCTACTAAGGAATTATACCCTTTTTAAAGTTTAATTTTCAGGGTTTCGAGAATGAATTAATCGATTTCTCAAAAAACAATGGTAAATCAATGATTAATTAACGAACAATTCGGATAACGAACATTATCTTGTAACAGTTTATGTTCGTTAACTGATCATCCATTGTAATTATATTTAAATAAACTATCCTTTTTGAGTCCATGCTTTTTTAATCTATTTAAATTAACATTAGACAAAAAATGTTTTGTTCGTCAGGCTTTTGGAATACTCGTGTTAAATTTTTTCTAATGTTAAATACGAAATATTGAAAAACTAAAGTTATAACTACACAATTCAAATACGTATTTAAATTAATTAAATTAAAAACGGTTGTTCTCATGTATGGTAACATTTATTTGTAGTCATTTTACTTTAGATTATAGTAAATTTACGTCAGTTATATTTGCAGAGATGTAATTCATAAGCAATTTTGTTATTTAAATAAATTATTTACTTTGTTCTGTATTTATAATTCTACTGACTAAAACAAAAAATAAATCTCATTATATTTCTAAGCTACATATAATTTTACTAACGAAATTTAATAATGATGATAGCTGCACTAATAATAGCATGATTTATAACATTCAGAATAATCAACTAAAATCTGCAATTTATCTAATAAATCAAAGGACACAAATCAAATGAAAAATAGTTTATCTTTTTATATGAATATTTCATGATTCCATTAAAAATATAAATTCATATAAATGATGCTTTATATTGAGAGAAAGTCTTATTCTTAATGCTGTTAAAGATATTCATAACTTATCTAACTTTGATTGTCAAAAACCAGTTCCAGACCTTAATTGAATAACAAAAGCTAACAGCTCAAAACTAGTTTATTAAATATCATGAATCATGTTCAAGATAAAATTTTCCTACTGAATCCTGCATAAATTTTATGTAGTTAGTATTTATTTCTTCTCAAAATAGTGTTATATTCAAGATTATGACAAAGATAATTATCTATATATTCAATTCTCCTGTTAAAGACCAAGCACCCATGATGTTTCTAAAATGATTCTTGAATTATTGAAAATCTATCTTTAGCTGGAAAAGAAAAACTGTAAATGTTCCAATTTTTATATTATATTAATTGATTTCTACAAATCCTAAAAATGCTATTCATTTCTTTTATTCTTAGAAAAAATAGTGCATGCGAAAATTAATATTTTTTTAATTTCTCTGAAGAGTAAATATTAATTTTCTTAATTTTTTTCAGATATTATATTAGTAAATTCTGTATATCTTTTGATTTTTTTTTATGGAAATTTTCTATACTTCAGTAGAATGAAATAAATTGTTGTTTACTATATGATTTTTTTTATTTTCCCCAAGTTTATGCTTTTTATTATATTATTTAGAAAATAAAAACACCTTAACAGTGATAAATCTTGGTATTATTTCCAATACAATCTTTTAGTGATGAAATCACTTGTATTTTCTAATTAAGTGGATCTAATGCCACTTGACTAAACAATTCCCGATCAAATGTGAGGTTTAATTTTGTAAATGAATTTCTAAACACACAAAGAAGTAAAACAATATTTGTTTCTTGATTAAAAACTAACGTCGAAGGAAATTATTTTAGTTTTTCTTTAAAAAAAAAAATTCTAGCTTATTTTTTGGTAGGTATCATTCTAATTAAATCAGTAAAACATCCCTTTTTCTTGTAATATTTTGAAGATAATGTAGATT